>CAUYON010036418.1:0-16260 GCA_963573935.1 Arctocebus calabarensis
CGGGCGCCTGTAGTCCCAGCTACTTGGGAGGCAGAGGCAAGAGACTCGCTTAAGCCCAGGAATTGGAGGTTGCTGTGAGCTGTGATGCCACAGCACTCTATCCAGGGTGACAGCTTGAGGCTCTGTCTCAAAAAAAAAAAAAAAAGAAAAGAAAACCATCATCACAGATGGCATGACTGTCTATGTAGAAAATCCCAAAGAACTGACAAAAAAAATTCCCTCGTGCTATTGCAGGAGATCGTAGCAAGAGTAACATAAAAGTCAACTGCTTTCCTATATATCAGCAATGAACACCTGGAAGTTGAAATAAAAAAATACCACCAGTAACATTAGCACCTTCCAAAATCAAATTACTTAGAAACACCACATATATCTAAAAATATGTGTACAATGTTTATAGAGGGAATGTACAAAATTCTGATGAAAGAAATCAAGGAAGAGCTAAATAAATGGAGAGATATTCCATGTTCATGCATAGGAGAATTCAATATTGTAAAAATGTCAGTTCTTCACAACTTGATATATAGATTCACTGATCTATATATCAGTGAAATACCCAATCAAAATCTCAGAAAGTTATTTTATGGATATCAACAAACCAACTGGAAAGTTTATGGAATGGAAAAAGACCCAGAATAGCTAACATAACACCAAAGAACAAAAACAGATTTGCATAAAGACTAACACTACCAAACTTCATGACTTACTATAAAGCTACAATAATCAAAACTGTGTAGTATTGATGGAAAAAAACAGACAAACTGACCAATGGAGAGAACAAGATCCTAGAAATAGACCTAGGAAAATGTAGTCTTTTAATCTTTGACAAAGGAGAAAGGGTAATTGAAGAAAAGATAGTCTTTTAAAAAAAAATTGATGCTGAAACAATTTGACATCCATGTGATTTTTGACAAAGGAGAAAGAGCAATTTAATGAAGAAAAGATAGTCTTTTAAACAAATTGATGTTGGAACAATTTGATATCCATATGCAACAACAATAGATGAATATAGGCACTGAACTTACATCTTTCACAAAAATTAAGTCAAAGTAGATCATAAATCTAAATGCAAAACACAAAGCTATAATATTTGCTGGGCATGGTGGGTCACACTTATAATCCCGGCACTTTCGGGGGCCAACATGGAGGATGCTTGTGGCCAGGAGCATATACCCATTGTCCCAGCTACTTAGAAGGCAAAGGCTCAGACCTATAATCCTAGACTCTGGGAGGCCGAGGTGGGTGAATCCCTTGAGCTCAGCAGTTGGAGATCAGCCTGAGCAAGAGTGAGACCCTGTCACTATAAAAAATAGAAAAATTAGCTGGGTATTGAGGCAGGCACCTGTAGTCCTAGCTACTTGGGAGGATGAGGTAGGAGATCAACTGAACCCCAGGAGTTTGAGGTTTCTTTGAACTAGACTGACCCCACAGCACTCTACCCAGGTGACAGAATGGGAAAGGAGGGAGAGAGGAAGGAAGGAAGGATATGTGTACTTGATACAGTAAATAGAGTTACCAAGATTAAAGCCAAGATTGGAAAACAACAACACTATGATGCTGAATACCTGTGAAATAGCATCAAGCAGTTTAACATATATGTAACAGGAATTCCAGGAGAAGAGAAAAAAGAGAATGGGACATTTAAAAAAAAATTTTTTTTTAGATAGGTTCTTACTCTGTCACCCAGGAAGGAGTACAGTGGTATGATCGTAGCTCACTGTGGCCTTGAACTCCTGGATTCAAGTGATCCTTTTGCCTCAGCCTCAAAAGAGCTGGGACTACAGGCATATACCATCACATGCAGCTAATTTTTATATTTCTTATAGAGATGGGAGCTCACTATGTTGTTTAAGCTGGTCTCAAACTCCTGGCCTCAATAGCCTTGCCCTGGCCTCCCAATGTTCTGCTATTATAAGCATGAGCCACCATACCTGGACTGAACACAAAAATTATTTGAAGAAATACTAGCTAAAATTTCCAAAATTTGATCAAAAATAACAAACCCACAGAACCAAGAAGCTCAGTGAATCCCAGGCAAGACAAATACATAGAACCATATCCAGATATACTATAGTAAAACTGCTGAAAAAAGAAAATCTTAAAACAGAAAAGAAGGAAAGACACATTATATACAGAGAAATGATAAGAAAGACAGCTAACTTTTCATCTAAAATAATAAATACTAGAAAAAAATGGAATGACAGCTTTAACATACTAAAAGAGGGGGATTCTACCAGCAAAAACGTTTTTCAAAAATAAAGGCTGCTCTGGTGAATCTCCTTCATTCTTGTGACTCTAAAATATGTAACTCAATGGATTACTTAAAGATCTTTTCTATCCACAAAAAACAAGGTAGGTTTTGCCCCTCAAAAGTAACTGCTGTCTGAGACATCATGCACTGCCAAGGACAGGCTCCTTAGCAGAAGGCAAATAAGACCTTATACAGCTGTAAAGTCCATAGCAGGATGGGGCTTAGGACCCAGAAATACTGCCACACCAGTATCCAACACACTGCCAGGAGCATGAATTCCCTCTCTATAGGCCTTTTCTTTTTAATGTTCACACCACACTTTTTTTTTTTTTTTTAGACAGAGCCTCAAGCTGTCACCCTGGATAGAGTACTGTGGCATCACAGCTCACAGCAACCTCCAATTCCTGGGCTCAAGTGAGTCTCCTGCCTCCACCTCCCAAGTAGCTGGGAATACAGGCGCCCACCACAACGCCTGGCCATTTTTTGGTTGCAGCCGTCATTGTTGTTTGAAGGGACCGGGCTGGATTCGAACCCGCCAGCTCAGGTGTATGTGGCTGGCGCCTTAGCCTGTTGAGCCACAGGCACCAAGCCCACCCCACACTTTTGTATCTTCAATTCAAATCAAAGGACAATGACAATAACAATAAAAAAATCTTTCTTGACACAACCCTTAGCTGCAAACTTCTCCAGTGAGTCACCTGTACTTGAAATGCTTAATTCTTCAGCAACCACTTGCTCAGGGCACTGCCTCCACCACATCAAAACTGCTCCACTGGGGCTTCTACTTTGTAATATACTTCAAGGGAGCATAAGGGATCTGTTTTCTGAGTTTTACTTTATTTGCTTGACTTTTCAGCTGGATGTGAAACAATCACTTCCTGGAAAGCTCTCCCAACAATTAATTGTCTTGGTTTCCCTCTTGCCTTTCTCTTTATTTCTTCTAAGTCTCTTCAATTCCTCCCAGCCCCATGCTCTGTTCTAGACTGTTTCTAACTCTAGAATAGACAGTGTCCCTGAGGAAAACTGCATTCCTCACCTAACACAATCAACCAAAATTCTATCACTTTGTGTGTGTGTATGTATGTGTGTGTGTGTGAGAGAGAGACTCACTCTGTGAGTCTAAAGTGCCATGGCCTCAGCCTAGCTCATAGCAACCTCAAACTCTTGGGTTCAAGTGATCCTCCTGTCTCATCCTTTTGAGTAGCTAGGACTAAAGGTGCTTGACATAACACCTGGCTGATTTTTTCTATTTTTAGTGGAGACAGGGTCTCGCTCTTGCTGGAGCTGGTCTTGAACTTCTGAGCTCAAGGGATCCTCCTACCTCAGCCTCCTAGAGTGCTAGGATTATAGGTATAAGCCATTGTGTCCAGCCAATAAGCCTAAATCACTTCCTCTATTTCTCTTTAATCTATCTTTTCTTCTGCATTCCTCTCTACTATTTCCTTACTTCAGACCACCAACATATCCTGTCCAGAACAGAACTACAGCCTCACACTTGGTTTGTATAACTCTGCACCCTGGTTAATCTTTCTTCCAAGTTCCAGTCAAAATGAGTCTTTTAAATACAAATTGGATGATTCTCTTTCCTAGCTTAAAAACTTCAGTAGTCCCTTATTGTTAAGATAAAGCCCAAATTCCTTAAATTGGCTTACAAGGCCTTGTATGAACTAGCACCTAATCATCTCTATCAAAAGCTCTGTTCCTCCCCTATACTCTCAAATTTTCTACTTTAGCCATGATGCACCTTTTTAAATTTCCTGAACGGGGTATACTCTTTTGCCTCCAGATTTCAGTCCTCAAATCTCAGCTGAAACTGAGACTTTGGGGACTTCCTGCTTCTTCTAGGAAGTCCCCAAAGTTTATGTAAGTACTCTCCTTTTTTCTTTCTTCTACTATGTCACGCATGCTCCCTGTCATAACATGTATTATACTGCTTTGAAATTATCTGTTTAGAGAGAGTCCAAGATGACTGACTGGAGACATCACTTGTTGGACCCTGTCAGTGGGAAGGCAGGATGTCAGACAGAGAGAGAAGAATCATAGCTCAGTTATGGACCACAAAGAAAGAAGTCAGAGAGAGCTAGAGACCCTACAGAGAAAATTGTGAAGCTGAGAAGTAAGAAGATAAAGAGTCGATATCAGTGTTGATCAAACTCAGAAAGGGTCAGAACCCAGTGAAAGGATAAGGGGACATTCCTCTCCCCCTCGTAAGTGCCTTAAGTGAACAGCAGGATAACAAGTATACTGAAGGCTTTTCCACCCTCTGGGAGCTCAAGAATAGTGGCAAACACAAAATACTGGGGCATGTGCTAGCAAATCCCAGGAGTTTGGGCAGTCCAAGTGGGGCACCCCCAGGGAAAGTGCCATAAGAGGTGGGAGTGCCAGCTTTCGTCCTCACAGACACTTCCCCCCTGCAATACCTTCTCCATCCACTGAAACCGAGAAGGCAGTGTGAGCTCCAGCTGTTCAGGAGCTGTAGACCTCTCCAACTCAGTACAATTTTACGCACAGCAAGAAGCTCGTGATAAGCTACTTCATCACAGCAGGAGTTCATCCCAGGCTGAGGTCACCCACTTCTCTTCCCTTGAGTACTTGTGGTGGAACAGGGGTGAATAATTTGGGAACTTCTTGCCTGCCAGTGTTTTGTGGGGTCTCTTGCTAGTGGCTCAGATTTAAAAATAGGTCTCAATACAACCCAGACATGAGATGAGTGTACCCCTACACCCTTCTGGAGGGAAGAAGTCTGGAAGCTGAACTTGGGTGGCAAGGAAGCCTGCATGGTTATATCTGACAGGAGAGTATAGTGGGCTGCCCTGGAACCAGGATCTAGGAGTGTGCCTATCCTCCTCTTTGGAGATCTGCCATTTTGGATATGAGAGTGGTATTTGGAGTGGAATAGCCTTGCCCTCAGAGCCATGGAAACTGAATGCCTCACACTCAGGTGTGCCATAGGCAGTTCAGCTGACTGGGTGCTGCAGCTCTTCCCTCCACTAATTACAATAGGGAGAGAAGTTCACAAGTGACCATTTCTCTAGTAGGTGCATGCTACAGACAGAGGACTCCATGGATAGAGGGGCACATGCCTCTTCCTCCAAAGATTGGTAGTGGAAAAGGGGTGCATAACTTTGGAACTTCCTGCCAGCCAGAATTTTGTGGAGACATACACTAGTGGGTCAGAAACACAGACTATGGAAGATTTAAAAGCTGGACTCCAGTGGTAAGGGAGCACATGTGGACAGAACTGTGTTAAGGGAAGCCAAGGAGTGGCGATTTGGGGGAGTGCCCATCTCTCTCTGCAGATAAACTACACTGCTGGTTAAGAGAGAAAAGATCCAGGCTGGGGCCTTAACATTCAGTGTGTAGGCCCCTTCCCTGTGAGTAACCCTCAGGGTTTGGAGAGCTCATTCTGACCCTTACACCAGTGGCTCCCCCTTGTGGCTGGAAAAGCATTTTCTGAGCCCTGCTGAATCTTTGCAAAGCCTTTCAGGTTCCAGCAACATAGCCAGAAACTGCCTTGCTCTTCCCTCCACCTCAGTGGTGGTGAAGAACAAGCAGCCCCCAGGAGCTTTAGGGTCTTTTCTAAAGCTTGGGGCACTCAAGAACACCTGGGGGAACACAGTGTGCCAGAGATACAAAAGTACATCTCGACAGTTCGTTTTGTCATACAAACACCTACCAATGATAAGGAGAACAACTCTATAGTGTACCACAGCATCATCCAACTCAAGCAAATAGAGCATGGCTGATTCATATTCACAGGTTAGTACTCTCCATATTGGAGATTAAGCTGGGGGACCAAACACAATTCATACTCCTGGAAAGAGGTGAAGACTGCAGGACAAAAACAACCCAAGAAGATCATTAAACCTGCTCAAATACACACAATAGGCAACTTGGGACCAACCTTCTTCTCCTTGGCATGGTCAGGGATTGATCTTTGGGGACCTGCGGACAGACCCACAAGCCCAACTCAGTACCCCCAGGACTGGATGAAAAGCCAGATGAGAAGGTATCGGCCAAAGAACTCTGGAATATTAAAAAGTCAGAGGAAAGGCTTGGCGCCTATGGCTCAAGCGGCTAAGGTGCCAGCCACATACACCTCAGCTAGTGGGTTCAAATCCAGTCTGGGCCTGCCAAACAACAATGACGGCTGCAACCAAAAAATAACTGGGTGTTGTGGCGGGCACCTGTAGTCCCACCCAGCTACTTGGGAGGCGGAGGCAGGAGAATCGCTTGTGCTCAGGAGTTGGAGGTTGCTGTGAGCTGTGATGCCCCAGCACTCTACCCAGGGCGACAGCTTGAGGCTCTGTCTCAAAACAAACAAACAAACAAATCAGAGCAAAAGGACATCCCCAAAAGGAAACAACAGCTCTTTACCATAGGATGCCAATCAATACAAAAGCATTGAAATTACAGATAAAGAATTTAAAATTTGGATTATAAGGAAGCTCAATGAAATACTAAGTAATATGGAAAACCAACCAAAGGAACTACAAGAACAATACAGGAAATTAATAAAAAATTCACTAAAGAAATTGACTTATTAAAAAAAATCACAACTTCTGAAAATGAAAAATTCATTCAAAGAAATATAAAACACAATGAAAAGTCTTTAGACCAGACAAGGCAGAAGAAAGAATCTCAGAGCTTGAAGACAACACCTTTGTAATAAATAAGTCAGTTGAAGATAAATAACAGAGAAATAAGAACAAAGACTACAAGAAATATGGGATTATGTAAAGAAGCCAAACATAAGAATTATAGGTATCCTTGAGGGTGAAGAAGAAAACACATTAAGTGTTGGAAAACCTATTTGAAGGAATAATTGGGGAGAACTTCCTTGATCTTGCTAGAAATTAAGATATACAGGTATAAGAGGCTCAAAGTTAACTTCTATTAGATTCATTGAAATGAGGCAATTACCATGACACAGTCATCAGGATGGCCAAAGTTAAACTCCTGCGTGCTTTAAAGCAAAATAATCAGATAATTTACAAAGGAAAATCCATCAGGCCATGTGCAGACTTTTCAACTGAGACCTTACAATCCAAAAGGGATTGGGGCTCCATTCTCTGTCTTCTTAAACAAACAATGGTCAATCTAGAACTTTGTATCCTGCAAAACTAAGTCCCTTCTTATAGAAGGGAGAAACAAAGACCTTTTCACATAAGCAAACACTGAGAGAATATGTCAATACCAGTCTGGACCTGCAGGAAGTATTCACATTTGTATTATACACTGATCAGCACAATAGACACCCACCAATGTAAAATCACCTAAAAGCTAAAGCTGAGAGCCCAGAAATAATAATATCTTAAGAAGTAAAACAATGCAGTAAGGTTCTACCCCAAAGAACAAATAGAAATGCATTCTACTTAACAATTCTCCCAATAAATGTGAACAGCCCAAATTCCTAACTCAAGAGATAATGGCTGGCTGAATGAATAGAAATATACAAACCAAGTATTTTCTGTCTCCAGGAAACATACCTAACCCACAAGGACTCGTTCAGACTTATGGTATCAGCATGGAAAAATATATTCCATGTAAATGAAAACTACAAGAAAGCAGTTACAGCCATTTTCATATCAGGTAATACAGACTTGAAATCAACAATAGTAAGGAAAGAAAAAGATGGTCATTACATAATGGTAAAGGGAGTAATTCAACAAGAAGACATAACAATCCTAAGTATTTATGCACCTCATACAGTTGTACCCAGATTCATAAAGCAAACCCTACTAGATCTAAACAAAGTGATAAACAACAGCATAGTAATACTAAGTACTTCAACACTCTTCTGTTAGAACTGGACAGATCCTCCAAAAGCAGAAAACAACCAAAGAAATACAGGACCTAAATGCGACTCCAGAGTAAATGGGCCTAATAGACATTTACATAACAGTCTACCTCCAAGCTACTGAATATACATTCTTCTCATCAGCACATGGAACATTTTCTAAGATTGATCACTCCTAGGCCACAAAACATGTTTCAGCAAATTCAAACAAGTAGAAATTATACATGTATCTTCTCTGACCAGAGTGGAATAAAATTAGGAGTCAATTCCCACAGAAATAATCAATCCTACACAAAGTCATGGAAATTACTTACTGCTTAAAAATTATTGGGTCCATGAGGAAATTAAGATAGAAACCAAAAGTATCCTCTAACTGGTAGAAAAAGGAGACATAAGTTATTATATCAAAATCTATAGGATTTAGTAACAGCAGTCCTCAGGGGAAAATTCATAGCTTTAAATGACTGCATCAGAAAGATCATAAATCAACAATCTAGTAAATTGTTTCAGAGAACTAGAAAAGGAAGAGCTAACCAATCCCAAGCCCAGCAGAAGAAAAGAAATAACAAAGGTCAGAGCAGAACTAAATAAAATCAAAATTAAAAACAAATACAGAAGACTAATTAAACAAAAAGTTGATTCTTTGAAAAAATAAACCAAATTGATAGACCTCTCACAAAATTAACTAGAAATAGAAAAGAAAGGATCAAAATGAGCTGAATAACAAATAAGGATATATTACAACTGACACTATAGAAAATATAAAACGTGATCTGTGAATAATATACAAATTGCTACATACATGAAGTTGATAACATTGAAGAAACAAATTCCTGGAAACACAATTTCCCAAGACTCAATAAGGAAGAAATAGAACTTCTGAACAGACCAAAAATGAGCAATGAAATTGAAGCAGCAATAAAAAAAATCTTCCAACAAAAAAAGGTCCGGGACCAGACAGTTTCACAACCAAATTTTATCAGATCTACAAAGAAGAATTTGTACCTAGAATGCAGAAATGATTCATAACATTGAGAAGGAAGGAATCTTCCTGAACTCATGCTACAAAGCCAGTATCACCTTGATACCAAAGCTAGAAAAGGATACAACAAAAAGGAAATTATAGACTAATCTCCCTATGAATACAATTTTACAAATTGTAAAATTTCTCAACAAAATTCTAGCAAACCAAATTCAATAGCACATCAAAAAAATCATCTATCCCTATCAAGTGGGCTTTATCCCAGGGATACAAAGATGGTTCAACATTTCACAAATCCATAAATGTGATTCACCACATAAACAGAAGCAAAAACAAAGGTCATATGATCATCTTTTTTTTTTTTTTTAACTCTATGTATCTTTTTTTATTTGGGGGTTTTCAGAATAAGGTGCTTTGGAATACATGTTTATTCATTTGGTACTTTTATCAATAATCATGGTCTATGGACTTTTATTTTTAATAAATATCTTCAATTTTGTCACTTTAAGTTTCTAGGCTAAATATTACTTTTTATTAAGGTTAATCATGTAAAGTCTATGGCTGTGTTAGATACCTGAAATTTCAGTCACAAAAATTGCTGATATGAAATTTTTATTGGCTATAAAGAAATCAGTCTTTTAAAAAATTTTTTTATTAAATCATAACTGTGTATTGTGTACATTATTGCATTTATGGGGTACAATGTGCTGATTTGATATACAATGTGGAAAGCTTACATCAAACTTGTTAACATAACCATCACCTCACTTATTTGTTGTTTTAAGACATTTGTACTTTACTCTTAATAGTTTTAAAATGTACCATTACATTATGCACATCAGATGAGGGCTCACCAAATACCCTCCCTCCTCTTGGCCTCCCTCTGCGCTCCCGTCTTCCTCCTCTTCCCTCCTTCTTTCTTGACTATAGTTTCATTTTATCATTCATATGAATGTGTAGGTGATTAAATATTGGTTTCATAACAGTATTGAGTACATTGGATAATTTTTCTTCTATTCTTGAGATAGTTTACTAAGAAGAATATGTTCCAGCTCCATCTAGGTAAACATAAAAGATGGAAAGTCTCCATCTTTTTATGGCTGCATAGTATTCCATTGTATACATATACCACAATTTCTTAATCCATTCATGGGTCAATGGGTACTCAGGCTGCTTCCATGGCTTGGCAATTATGAATTGGCTAATAAACATTCTGGTGCAAATGTCTTTGATATAAAATGATTTTTGATCATCTGGGCATATATCTAATAGAGGAATTGCAGGATCGAATGGCAGGTCTACTTTTAGTTCCTTGAGTATTTTCCAAATTCTTTCCAAAAAGGACATATTCGCTTGCATTCCCACCAGCAGTGTAGAAGTGTTCCCTTCTTTCCATATCCCCACCAACATCTGGAGTTTGGGGATTTTTGTGATATGGACTAATCCATGAAGAGTGAGAGTTTGATCTCCTTTGGAATTAGATGATATCTCAAAGTAATTTTGATCTGCATTTCTCTGATGATTAAAGATGATAAGCATTTTTTCATGTGTTTGTAGGCCAAGAGCCTGTCTTCTTCGAGAAGCTTCTGTTCAAGTCTCTTCCCCACAAAGAAATGGGGTTATTTGTTCTTTTCTTGCTGATTGAGTTCTTAGTGGATTATAGTTATCAGACCTTTGTTGGAAATATAACCTGCAAATATCTTCCCCCATTCTGAAGGCTATCTGTTTGCTTTATTTACTGTGCTCTTGGCTGTGGAAGCTTTTTAGTTTGATCAGATCCCAGTAATATATTTTTGGTGTTGCTTCGATTGCCAAGGAAGTCCTCCTCATAAAAAATTTTGCCAGGCCAATTTCTTCAAACATTTTCCCTGAAATCTCTTCTAGTATTTTTATAGTTTTATGTCTTAAGTTTAAATCTTTTACCCAGTGAGAATCAATTTTTGTTAATGGTAAAAGGTGAGGGTCCAGTTTCAGTCTTCTACAAGTTGCCAGGCAGTTCACCCCGCACCATTTGTTAAATAGGGAATCTTTTCCCCAGTTAATGCTTTTGATAGGCTTATCAAAGATCAAATGATGATAAGTGGCTGGGTTCATCTCTTGGTTCTCTATTCTGTTCCATATATCTACCTCTCTATGTTTGTGCCAGTACCATGTTGTTTTGATCACTATCAATTTGCAGTATAGCTGAAGTCTGGTAATGTGATACCCCCTGATTTGTTTTTATTTCTGAGTAATGTTTTGGCTATTCAACGTTTTTTCTGATTCCATATAAAATTAAGTACTATTTTTTCAAGATCTTTAAAGTATGACAATGATGCTTTAATAGGGATTGCATTAAATCTGTAGATTGCTTTGGGTAGTAGGGACATTTTAACAATGTTGATTCTTCCCAGCCATGAGCATGGTATGTGTTTCCATTTGTTAACATCTTCAGCTATTTCTTTTCTCAGAGTTTCATAATTCTCTTTATAAAGATCTTTCACGTCCTTTGTTAGGTAAATTCCAAGATATTTCATCTTTTTTGGCACTACTGTAAAAGGAGTAGAGTCCTTGACTATATTTTTCAGTTTGACTATTGTTGGTATATATAAAAACTACTGATTTGTAAGTATGGATTTTGTATCCTGAGATGTTGCTGTATTCCTTGATCACTTCTAAGAGTTTTGTAGTTGAGTCCTTGGGGTATTCCAGGTATAAGATGACATCATCCATGAAGAGTGAGAGTTTGATCTCCTCTGACCCCATATGGATACCCTTGATTGCCTTCTCCTGCCTGATTGAGATGGCTATGACTTCCATTACTATGTTGAATAGCAGTGGAAATAAAGGGCATTCTTGTCTAGTTCCAGATCTAAGTGGAAATGTTTTCAATTTTACTCCATTCAATATGATATTGGCTATGGGTTTGCTGTAGATGGCCTCTATCAGTTTAAGAAATGTCCCGTCTAAGCCTGTTTTCTTAAGTGTTTTGATCACTAAAGATATTGTCAAAAGCTTTTTCTGCATCAATTGAGAGAATCATGTGGTCTTTGTTTTTTATTTTATTTATGTGATATATTATATTTATTGATTTACGTATGTTGAGAACCAACCTTGTAACCCTGGGATAAAACCAACTTAATCATTAGTGTGTAATTTTTTTGATGTGTTGTTGAATTCTGTTTGCTAGGATTTTATTGAATATTTTTGCATCGATATTCATTAATGATATTGGTGTATAGTTTTCTTTCTTTGTTAGGTCCTTTCCTGGTTTGGGGATCAGGGTGATGTTTGCTTCATAGAATGTGTTGGGAAGTGTTCTTTCTTTTTCTGTGTTTTGGAAAAGGTTATGTAATATAGGTACTGGTTCCTCTTTAAAGGTTTGGTAGAATTCTGATGTGAAGCCATCTGGTCCTGGAATTTTTTTGGGGGGGAGGATATTTCATATAGTTGATCCTATTTCAGGGCTTGATATAGGTCTATTCAAAATTTCTAATTCTTTCTGACTGAGTCTAGGAAGGTGGTGTGCTTCCAGGTATTGGTCCATTTCCTCCAGATTTTCATATTTCTGAGAATAGAGATTTTGGTAGTAATCATTGAGGATTTTTTTGAACTTCTGAGGTATCTGTTGTTATTTCTCCTCTATAATTTCTGATTGATGACATTAGAGATTTTACTTTTCTGTTTCTGGTTAGGTTAGCCAAAGGATTATCAATTTTGTTAATCTTTTCAAAAAACTAACTTTTTGTTTCATTAATCTTCTGAATGATTCTTTTGTTTTAAATTTCATTTGATTCTGCTCTACTTTTGGTTATTTCTTTTCTTCTTCTGGGTTTGGAGTTGGAATGTTCTTCCTTTTCCAGTTGCTTGAGATGACCCATTAAGTTGGTGACTACCTCTCTTTCTGTTTTCTTGATGAAGGCTTCCAATGCTGTAAATTTCAATCTTAGGACTGCCTTTGCATTATAACATAAGTCTTGATACTTTGTGTCTTCATTGTTATTTTGTTCTAAAAATTTGGTGATTTCCTTCTTAATCTCATCTTTGACCCAGCTATCATTCAGCATAAGGTTTAGTTTCCATGGCTAAGTTTCAGTATGAAGATTCCTGTTGCTGTTGAGTTCAACTTTTATTCCATGATGGTCTGAGAAGATACAAGGAAAAACTTCTATTCTTTAAATTTGCTTGGGCAGCACCTGTGGCTCAGTGAGTAGGGTACCAGCCCCATATACCAAAGATGGCAGTTTTGAACCTGGCCCCAGCCAAACTGCAACAACAAAAAATAAAAAATAAATTTTCAGAGGTTAGACTTGTGTCCTAAGATATAATCTATTTTGAAGGATGATCCATGGGCTGATGAGAGGAATATATATTCAGTTATGTTAGGATGAAATGTTCTGTGGATGTCTGTTAAGTCCATTCATTCTGTGTCAAATTTAAGTCCATTATTTCTGTGTTTAGATTCCTCTTGAAGGATCTATCCAGAACTACCAAAGGGGTGTTAACATCTCCAAATATTATAGTGCTGGAAGATATATAATTGTTCATATCTGTTAGGGTTTGCTTTATAAAGTGAGGAGCACTCTGGTAGGGTGCATAAATGTTAAATATCAAAATCTCTTCATGTCAAGTGTTTCCTTTGACAAACAGTATCCATCCCTATCTTTCCTTATCTTTGTTGGTTTACAACCCCTGCTTTTGCTTTATTTCCATTTGCCTGTATTATAGATGTCCATCCCTTCACCCTGAGTCCTTATTTATCCTTTTAGGCAGTGGTTCTTAACCTTCCTAATGCTGCTACCCTTTAATACAGTTTCTCATGTTGGGGTGACCCCCAACCATAAAATTATTTTCATTGCTACTTCATAGCTGTAATTTTGCTACTGTTATGAATTGTAATGTAAATATCTGATATGCAGGATGTATTTTCATTGTTACAAAGGGGTTGCAGCCCACAGTTTGAGAACCGCTGCCTCAAGGGAAGATAAGACTCTTGTATGTAACAGATAACTGGCCTGAGTTTTTGTATCCAGTCAGCCAAGCTGTGTCTCTTTAGATTAGAATTTAAGCCATTCACATTAATTGAAAGGATTGGTAAGCATGGTAATGTTTTAGGTGTCAGGATTTTCAAAGGTCCAGTGGATATTTTTAATCCTTTCACCATTGTGGAAGTTAGGTTTTGTTCAATAATTTCTGCATGAGTTTACTTTGGTGGTAGACCATTGTGCTAGTCATTATGGAAAATGGGTCTGAGAATATCCTGGAGAGTTACGGCAAATTTCCTCAATATGTGTATGTGGGTGAAGTATTTGATTTTTCCATCACAAATGAAACTCAGTTTAGCTGGGTACAGGATCTTGGGCTGAACATTGTTTTGTTTTAGGAGACCAAAGGTCAATGAACATCTTCTTCTGGCTTGAAAGATTTCAGCTGAGAGATCTGTAGTCATTCTAATATTTCTCCCTTTGTAGGTAACGCTTTTCTAATGTCTGGCTGCTTGCAGAATTTTCTCCTTCATATTAACTTTGGCAGAGTTCATTGCAATGTGTCTAGGACAGTGGTTCTCAACCTTCCTAAAGCTATAATGCTTTAATACAGTTCCTGAGGGTTGCAACCCACATGTTGAGAACTGCTGGTCTAGGAGATGCTTTATTTGGACTGAGTCTTGCTGGAGTTCTGAAGCTGTCTACTATCTGAATTTATGTATCTCTTGCCATACTTGGGAAATTATCCTCCATAATATCTTGGAGTAGAGCATCTCTGCCTTTAGGACCATCCTCTTCTTCAGGAATTACTATAAGATGAATGTTTGCTCTTTTGGAGTTGCCCCACAACTCTCTCAGGGAATGATCTGTTTTTGCTCTCCCCTTTTCTGCCTCTTTGAGCATTTGGGAGCATTCAAAAGCGTTGTCTTCAACTTCAGAGATCCTTTCTTTGCCTGCTCAACTCTATTACTAAGGGATTCTGCTGTATTACAAAGCTCCTCGAATAACTTTCTCATTTCCTAGCACTCAGCTATTTGTTTTCTCATTATGTCCATATCCTTGGTGATTTTGTCTTTGAATTCATTGATTTCTTAAGACAATTTCTGAACTACTCTTTGTGTTTCAATTTCCAACTTTTCCTTCATTCTATTTATCTTATTTGCCATCCATATCCTGAACTCTATTTCTGACATTTCAGCCATTTGTCTATGAATGGCATCTTCTGTTTTATCTCCTTTGTCATTAGTTGGAGGAGTTCATCTACTCTGATTATTCATGTTGCCAGAGTTCTTCCACTGGTTCCACCCTGTGAGTATTTTCTACAATAAAAGTGGTAGGGTAAGAGTGGATTGTGGGCTTCAGGAAGTAGAGTTAATCTGCCCTTAACCAATGCGCTGGGGCTTGTGACTGTGGATTTCCCCCTACAGCCTAACAAAGGTCCCTTTCAGAGCTGTAGCTGAAGATTATGAAGACCTGATTAGTAAGAGAATGCAAGCTGGCTCTGTCTTTAATCAGCCACCTCTACCCAATCCTATGGAGTTGAGGTATTAGACTGGAATCTCATCTGGGAAGAGATACAGCAACTGCAGTGCCCTGCCCCCTTCCAAGTGACAGCTGGTGAAGGAGATGCAGTCCTTTCTCACTTCAAAATAATCGCTGCTCAACCTTAGAGGGACCCCGGGGGGACATTCCAGTTCTAAACTTCTAAACAGATTGACCAAGTCAGTACAATCGATGCTAATAGGGAGAATTCAAAGGGTCTCCAATTACCTGAAAGTAGAAATCCATAGACAGTTCCAACCAGCATACAAGAGGGGATGGAGCTTGGTCTCCTCTGGTGGACCGCCAGTTCAGGATAGATCACTGGCCACAGTCAGGACAAAGGCATCAGCACCAACACTCTTTTTTTTTTTGCAGTTTTTTTTGGGGGGCCAGGTTTGAAACCGCCACCTCTGGTATATGGGGCTGGCACCCTACTCCTATGAGCCACAGGCGCCACACCTATACTTTTTTTCCTTGAAATTTAAAGACAAAATTTATTGAAAATCTGAAAAACAATTCCTAAAAGCGACTTTTCCAGAAAACTAGCCACATGATGCATTACATGTATCATGTTAAAACGTGCATTAGACACAAATACAAAAACCATGAAACAAGCCACCATTCTTCAACAATTTGAGCAAAGATAAAATGCCTAAGGAACAACATGGATGACTTGCAAAGGGTGAGCTCTTTACTTTCAGCACCATGAAAAAAAAAAAAG
>CAUYON010036421.1:0-15397 GCA_963573935.1 Arctocebus calabarensis
CCTATGCCTAGGTCAATTTCTTGTGAATTTCCTAGGCCTCAATTCCATGAATGGACTGTATCCATTCATTGATACATTCATTCACCTTGCCCCTGGCGGAAGGAACTGTATTCATTCGTTTCCTGGCCAAGGAACCCATACACCTATATATTTTTATACCCTGAGACTAAAGGCCTAAAGGAGGAGATGGAGAAAGACTGGGAGAGAAACGGAGAGAGCTTCTCTCTCCCCACTAGAATTCTCTCCCTCTACCAGGAGCCTTAGTGTTTTCTGTATTCTTTTCTGTGAATAAATTCTGTCTTACCACTAGGGGGTGAGGGGAAATAATGTAATGAATAATAAAAAAATACATGTTAATAAATAAGTAAATAAAAACAAAAAAGACAAAAAAAAAAAAGAAAGAGTAAGTGAAATGGAATGAAAGTAAGAAGAAAACATCCAAAATGTAATTAATAGACAAAAAAGATACAAATATGAATAGACAATAACTACTTTAATTTGACTTCACTGAAAGAAAAGAGAATGTAGGGAGAAGACTATGTCAAGAGATATAATATACTCAGTTAACTTGAAGCAGGATAAATCCAAAGAAGTGATGCATAGGCATTGCAGAGTAAAATTGTCGAAAATATAGAGTAAATGTTAAAAGCAACAGTACAAATAAAATTATATTATCTTCAAAAAAACAACAGTAACTCTGAGAACTGATTCTCAAAATAATTAACAAAAGCAGAAGACAATGGGATTATAGTCTCCAAATTTTAAAAGAAAGCAAAAATAATTTAGAATTCCATAGCCAGAGAAAATAACTGTCTAATGTGAAAGTAAAGTAAGATTATTTTCAGACAACAAAAATTGAGAAACTAAGGCATTGATAGCCCACAATAAAGGACCTATGAAATAGTGTTTTCAAGATAAATATAATTGTCTAGTATATTCAAATATAATTTGGAAACTGAACATGAGAAACAATAAAAAATGTAAATATGTGGGTAGATCTAAAAAATTATGTACTACATAATTCCATAACAATAATTTAGGATGGGGTTGAAAAATATACAGTTAAAATATTAGAAAAATAGAAATTATGAAGGAAGGTATGCCATTCTTTCCCCTCTTTTGGGGAAAGAGGTAAAATGACGATTTATATGAACAGTTGAAAAATCCAGTATGATTTTGTAAATTACAGGGTGACTAATAAATGAATAGAAAAGAAGTGAATGATTAACAAGATAATAGAGAAAAATGACTAAAATAATTTTATAGTGTTGCAAAAAAGATACACTCAAAAGAAAAGAATTATAGTACAAAGGAAATAAAATGACAGATTTAAACTCAAATGATTCTGTAATTACCTCACAAATGTAAGTAAGCTAATGTTTCTTTTAGAAGATATTATCAGTCACATTAAAATTCAGAAACTGAATGAATACATACAACAAATATAAATACAGTATATAGAAAGACTGAAGGTACAATGACAAAAAAATATATAGTATAACAGGTGAACTTTTTCCAAAAGAAAGTCGCTAGAGAAGTGTTAAAAGCATACAATATAGATTTTTAAAGCAAATGAATTATTTTTATAATGACAATAATTCAAATAACTGGGAATACAACACATAAGACAATAATAAATTTCAGTAAAAACCATTATCTTTATCAGAGGAAGTTTAAATAAAAAAGTATTGCCCTCAATTATTGGCAAACCAAGTGCCAAAAAATTCAGAAGGATTAAAGTAATTAATCTGATTAATTTTGATGTTGTGAAATGACGAATGATGATCTCAATGTTTTTAGAAAAAGTGATAGTCAAATCCAATTTAATATTCATTTAAGCCATCCAGCAAATTTGAAAATAAAACTATTATGTAGTTTACAGAGAAGAAGCAATCTACTTCTATCACTTAGAAATTAATCTTGAAAATAAAACTATTTTCAAAAATACTGTGATAAAAAATTAAGGAGGGGGAGAAATGCATGAAATTCATTTCTCTCAAAATTAAAAAAAAACGAGGAAATAAAGAAATAAGATGAAAGAGAGAAAGGAGGAAAGGAAAGAAGGAAGTTAAAAAGGACAGAAGAAAGGGAGGAAAGGTAAAAGGAAAAAAGGACAGAGGAAAATAATTCTGACCGTCATAACGACATGTGCAGACTCCACTCTACATCTCCATCAGTGGACTCCGGAAGAGCGTGCTTAATGCAATGACAACAACAATACATTTCCTTTTCTACATAAGGTAAGAAAGATATAGAAAGAAAGATTTTCTTGTTTTTTGAGGTTTTAAATCTGAGGCTTTAGTATAGATAGGTTAAATCTGAGGTTTTAATAGGGACTCTAAAACTTGAGCTTATCATTATTGGGTTTTGTGTCTTTCTGCAAAGTTGCTATAATTCCAAAACTATTCTTGTTTTTAAATTTAGCAATATTAAAGACAATTGAGATTGATAATTAAAATTAATGCTAATTTTAATATATGAAGTGTGTTACTTCTGATTATTTTAGGATGGCTCCATTTTTCTTCTTATTTGCTTAGCTCTCTCTTTTTCTCTCCTTTGTATCCTCACCAATACTTTTGGCCCTTATCTCTTGCCATATTAGTAACTTAATAACTTAATGCATAACCTGGTGCCTAATAATACCGATTTATCTATCTTGCTCTTATAATCATATGCAAGCTCAGGAGGACATGTCTTTCAATGCACAAATACAAATAAATGCATGGAAATAGCTGTGTTTTCACTCAGACAATGCTCCATAGATTTGGGGAAATTCTTTCAGTCAGAATACTTATTTACTTATTCATTACTCGCACTCTGTGCTCATTTTTTTCTTTAAAAATAATCTATGTTTGTCATGCCTTATGTTTTTCCCCTCTTTTTTTGAAGGGCTCTAATCTACTTCTTCCAATGTGTCTGCCAGGCCACTAATTTAGACCTCAAAAGACTATCCTTTCCTCCTATTGTATAAGGCAAATGCTTCATTGTATTCGGAAAGAATTTTTTTCTTGTTCAAATATGTGTAAGTTCATGTGTGTTTTGTACATGTATATGCAACATCTGAATTTCTTTAGTTGCTCTCATTAAGTTTATCTGTCTCCCCCAGTATCTGTTCTGTTAGCTCTGAGACTTATTCACCCCTCTCGATGTGTCAGCCTATCAGATTACCCTCTTCTCTACACCAATGAATGGGCCGGTCTTACGTCATCTGGCAGGCCACCAGTTCCATTTATAAATATCTTGGTTCCACAGCGAAGGAATGATGGCAGGCCACCAGTTCCACCAGTTCTGGAACCAAGATATTTATTAATTTATTTCTTCACTTATTATTTTTAATTGATTTTTTAAATTTTAAATTAATATGAATGTACAAATGGTTAGTTTATAATGTTTGCAATTGTTAGGTAAAGTTCCTGTTGCAGTTGTGTCACTCACACAGTAGGTGTGTCCTATACTCTTACAGTGTGTCCGTTAGGTGAGAACACACCAATCCTCCTCACTCTTTTCCTCTCTTCCCTTCCCCAACTTGAATTGAGTTTTTCTCTTATGTGGGAATGTATTAGTTCACTGGCTTCATATTAATACTGAGTATATTGGATACTTGCTTTTCCATTCTTGTGATACTTTACTAAGAAGAATGTATTTTGTCTTCATCCATGTTAATACAAGAGATATAAAGTTTCCATCTTTTATGACAGAATAGTATTTCATGCTATACATATTCTACATTTTATTAATTCATTCTTGAGTGGATGGGCATTTAGGATGTGTCCACATCTTGGCAATTGTAAATTGATCTGTGATAAACAATCTAGTGCAAATGTCCTTATGATAAATGATTTTTGTTCTTCTGGGTAGATGAGTAGTAATGGGATTATGGGATCAAATGGAAGGCCTATTTTGAGTTCTTTGAGCTTTCCATACTTCTTTCCAAAGAGGCTGTATTAATTTGCAGTCCCACCAAAAGTCTAAAAGTGTTTCCTTCTCTCCACATTTGCGGCAGCATTTGGGGTTAAGTGATGTTGCAGGGTGGCTTTGACTTGCATTTCTCTGATGATTAGGAATGATGAGCATTTTGTCATATGACTGTTTCACCAAGATGTTTAGAAGATCAAATACATCCATGGGACTGACTGACAAGAGCTCAGAGGGTGACATTTGTCTCAGGAGCTGTTTCCTATGGTCTTCAGACGAGAACCCTCTGTTACTACACTTCAGGAAGTTTACCTTCTCTATAACAGAAATCTCCCATCAGTTCTCTTGGGCTGACTCACATAGAAACCAAAGGATTAATTTGTATCCAGCCACTTATAGTTTTCCAACAGATTTTCAAATCTGGAGAAGACCTGGAATGAGCCATAGTGTGAGGAGTCTGGCTCTAGCAAAAGCCAATGTGTGTTTTTCAGACCTGACCACAGTCAATCACAAAGGCTTTAGCTGGTAGAACGCATGGAGAAATCTGTTCTCCCCACACCACTGTCTGGACCCAGGTAGTGCCTTGCAGTCTCTGAAGGAAGGAGTCAAGGGCTCAGGCCTGTGACCACATGTGCTTGCCTAGGAGCACATTCCTAATCCAGCTCTTTCATTGGAGGCCTCTTTACAGGGGTGGGGAAAGTAGCTCAGCAGATGAGCTCTTAGGCACCTTCTGCCAAAGCCTCCTTATGGTGGTGAAGTGAGGAGACTTAAGGTACTTTTTCTCCCACTCTGATTCAGCATTCATTACTGTTCTGCTACTAGCCCATTTCTCTCTTTTTTTCTTCCCACCCACTCTGGAAGGAAGCTGTCAAGGCTCAAGTTTACCTACAGAAGCCTTTTGTTACAATTTCCCTCCACAGCATGACAATCTTCTTGTCTTTACTGATCGACTTGTCTTTTACTTGGCACCACTGTTACATGAAGAAAACGTAGTATCAGGGAACCATTGCTTCCTTCTGTTTAGCTTTTTGTTAAAGTTACTGCAGTAAATCATTAAAGCCTTGACTGCTGCATTCAGTTTGGCCTGTTTGCCTGAATGGACCGCTCTGACACCTGGCAGCACTTGGCAGCTGAGCTCTCTGCAGTTCAGCTCAGCTCTCCACATCAGAGATTCCCCTTAGCCTCCAAACGTGTTGGCTGCTAAGAATTCTCAGTTGAGTTGCTTTTCAGGAATTTCCCAAAGCGTAAGAACCTGCCAAGGCCCAGGTTTATATCCCATCCCCAATATAGATGTAGCAAACATTCCATAAACCAATCATCAGTAAAAAGATCTGACCCCCTTCCCACACTGAAAGACATCTCAGAAGAGCCAAGCCAGATCCACAGTTCCCTGTAGCTCCTGCTGAGACCTTCATATTTATAGTAGGTGTTTGGCTGTTCACTCACCACCCTGCCTAAGCCTATTGCCTTCACTCTGATACCAAGTTTCAGGTTCTTGGTCTCAGAGATAATTGATGGACCACAGGAGTAGTGGTAAGTCAGCATTTATTTACAGAAACAAAAATTACAACTACTACAAAAACTAAACCTACTGGCAGAGAGAACCCAGGAGGGGAACAAGCTCTCTTGCTCCCTCTCCGAGCTCCCTCCCCACCCTCTGCCCTGGCACCCCTCAGATCTGTTTTTGAGCTCTCTGCTCAAGGTTTATATAGTCCCATTGGTTTGTTTTGCCAGAACTCTTAGGGAGTGGGTCTTCCTCAGTTACAGCCAGCTATTTAATGAAGGCTCAGACCCTAGAAACTTACATGACATTGACCAGTCAGAAGAGCCTGAGGAGGAGACAGCAAGGCGCCATCCATGAAATGGACTAACCAGAAGAGCAAGGGGAGGAGACAGCAAAGGCCAGTGCCTCCCCCGCAGGTGTCTGGCCCTTCCAGCAAGATGGTTCCTCCATCTGCCACAGCATCAGTACTGCCAGGGCTAAGGGCAGGTCATAGGGCCGCCTTGTCCTGCATCAACTCCACAGGTGACCCAGGACACTCCCTCATAAGTGACATGCTCAAACTGAACCTCATGGTCACTCCTCACAGGACCTAAGATGAGTCAATATAGAACTTCAATTTGGCTAAATCAGTGGTTTCTTTGCCTCAATTTTGCTTTATTTTTTATGGACAAACTAGATAATGTAGACAAAATAAATATGGGGAACATAAGTATAAAAGATAGACATTGGAAGAAAGGAAGTTGAAGAGGGGGAAGAAAGAAGGAGTATTGATATTGTTACTGTATGTAATGGGTGCAAACACATAGCTAAAATTTATAGCAGTTGAACAAACTTAAGTATATCATTCTTAGATGTGAAATTGATATTATGGTTACATAGAAAAATGTTTCAGTTTTAAGAATACACATAAAAATACATAGGTGAAATATCAAAGTGTCCACAATTTTAAAAATTCTTTCCAAAATATATAAATAGATATAGAATTATGGGATTAGTTTATCATATGTCATCCAAACCTATTTGATGGATATATATATATATATCTTGGATTTTTTAATTTGTGGAGCATTTTCATAATAACAGTAAATAAAAGCAGAAAATTAATAGAAAATAAATGCATTTTTCAGATTGTCTGATTTTTAAAGGAACTAAAATTATCATGTATTTACCTGAATATAAAGAAAAAGAGGTGATCTAAAGTGAATAGTCAGTGTCCTAATTTCATCTACCATGGAAAGAAGTAAAACAAACAACAAAAAAAATTGTGTTGCTATTTCAAGTAATGTTGATACCGAAATTTCTTCTTCAGTAGGTCCTTGGTCTCAGTGATTTAAAGAATGAATCCACAGACCACAGATCAGTGGTAAGACAGGATTTATTTTACTGAAAAGAATACAGAGAAAGAAAAACACCAAAGCTCCTGGCAGAGAGAAAAACCCAAGTGGGAAGAAAGCTTTCTGTCTGTCTGTCTCTCTGCCCTGGTTCTTTTTCTAGGGGTATATAGAATTGCCTGGGTCCTTTATAGTTACCTGAGGTCAGGACTTGGTAAGAAATGAAGCATACAATCCCTTTTGTTCCCAAGCCTAGGAAGCCTACATGAAATTACCAGGCCTCTAAAACTTTCATGAAACTGACCAGGCTTAGGATATCCAGTTCCCTGTTGAGTGGTAAGTGCAAGGGGAAGGAGACACTAAGGTGCTGGTGTCTCCCCAGCAGTGATCTCCCCCCTCCGGCTACTGGAACCTCCTTCTGGGCCTCCTCCCCACTCTCCAACTCGCTGGGTCCTCTGCAGGCTGCCGCTGCAGAGTGGAGGTGGCAGGTCCTCCCCTCGGCTTGCCCAGCTGGCAGGGGCATCACTCGCCCTGTTTTGATGTCAGTATAAAAACTTACTTAGCATTGTGAAGAAAGGCATGCAAACCCAAAAGATATACATTTTTAAATCATTACTTCAAAGTAGGGATAGTAGGATTGTGATTCTAACAGGGATGTGCAGGACAGTGTTGATATATTTTGTATGTTTTATATACATTGACTCTTACCATCTGACAATACATTACTAATAGATATAATAAAACAGAACTGAATCAATGAAAATAATTAATATTGACTTTCTTGTGTTAAATACTGTGTATTTATTTTCATTTTAATAATTTTAAAACGACTATTGCTGTGATTTGTTTTGAATTTTATTTTATTTATTTATTGTTTTATTAAATAATAGCTGCATGCATTAGTGTGATCAAGGGGTACAATGTGCTGGTTTCATATACAATCTGAAATGTTTTCATCAAACTGTTTAACATAGCCTTCATGGCATTTTCTTACTTATTGTATGAAGACATTTGTATTCTGCTTTTAATAAGGTTCGCCTGTACCCTTCTAAGATGTATCGTAGGTGTGGCCCCACCAATTACCCTCCCTCCACCCCTAACCGCCCCCCTCTCCTCCCCTCCCTTGCCCATTTCCCCATATTCTTGTGCTATAGTTGGGTTATAGCCTTCATATGAAACCTATAAATTAGCTTCATAGTAGGGCTGAGTATACTGGACACTTTTTCTTCCATTCTTGAGATACTTTGCTAAGAAGAATATGTTCCAGCTCCATCCATGTAAAAACGAAAGAGGTAAAGTCTCCATATTTCTATAAGGTTGCATAGTATTCCATGATATACATGTACCACAATTTATTAATCCATTCATGGGTCGATGGGCACTTGGGCTTCTTCCGTGACTTAGCAATTATGAATTGGGCTGCAATAAATGTTCTGGTACAGATGTCTTTGTTATAATGCGATTTTTGGTCTTCTGGGTGTATACCTAGTCAAGGAATTATAGGATCGAATGGCAGGTCTATTTTTAGATCTCTAAGTACTCTCCAAATATCCTTCCAAAAGGAACATATCGTGCATTCCCACCAGCAGTGTAGAAGTGTTCCCTTTTCTCCACATCCATGTGACAATATCTACTTTAAGGACATCTATTCTCCAAACTCATGTGAAGAGAAATAACTCACAAGTTAGGTTAGAGTTAGACTTCTACAGAGAATAGCCTATTGTTATTGCCTAAAGCTTCCATTTTAATCAAGAATGTTCTCTATGGGTCAATAAAACAAATAATCCATTAGGATATCATCATAAATATTTTTATAAAACATCTGTTTTGACTACATATTTTTTCCACATTGGACTTCAGATCTTCTCAGACATTTAAGGTACTCTGGTTTATAGTGTAATTGTCCGGATGAAACACAAGCTTTTTATATATACCCGGCTATTCAAATGCAGTTGTCATTACAAGTCTAAGTGACAGCAATAGTGATCTACCTAAGGATTTTGCAGCTCTTAGTCATTAAGGTCTGTGTTCAGCTTTTCCGGGCCATCAGGTGTGGCAGTTCTGCATCGTGGTGCCCTTTTTCATGTTACTTGTATGGGATTTAGGTGTGAGAGAGATACTGGTAAGTATCTTGATGTACCAACACTCATACATCAGGTGTTTCCTACTTTTGCTATACTATTTAATTACTAACTCTAGCTAGTTCTTTATTTTATCCATTGCTAGGAATAAAAAATTCTTCCAGTACATGGTAAAATTGAGAAAAAGGAATATAGGAGGCACTGGATCTTAAAATAAACATTCTCCTCTAAAATAAACATTTTGTTTATATAAAATAAATTCTACTTTAAAGAGTTTATAAATTGTGGTGATATTGTATCTGTATATATATATATATATGCATATGTGTATGCTGGTGGTAATATAGATTCAGAATAACATTGAAGGAAATAGTCTAAATGATGTGCAAGGTACAAAATCTAATAACACATTTTGCATAGTGAAATTTCTTATCAACAAGAACCATATCAACATTTGAAGCAGTGACAAGCTAAGAGTACTATGTATAAATGATCAATGATTTGTTTTTCTATGAATAAAATATTAACTTTTAAGGAATAACTACCTATGACAATGACAAGAACTAGACGTGGAATCTGAAGAGTTTAGTCTGAATCCACGTTACTGGCTATATGACCTTGGATAATTCATGCAGCCTAAAATTCACTTTTCCCATCTGGAAAATACAGGTGAGAATAGTAACATCAGCCTCACAGAGTTTATGCATTTTTCACAGGAGATAAAGGACGTGAAAGTTCTTGGTATATTTGCTCCAAATTGTTGGCTAATTTCATTTAACTTAATTAACTAGAGGTCATATTGTATTTGACATCTCTATTCATTTTCATGCCTACTTAGAGTTAGGAAAATTTACTCCCTAATCATAAGGTTATTAGAAAAACTTATTAATAATTCAAAGGAGGCAAATGTTAACCAGTCAAAATAGATATGCCGCAATTTAGAAAAAGCAACATTTTCTTTCCAGTGTAAATGTGGGAATAGCATGGAAAAATTTGGGACCAAGTAAATGATTGTAGTAACAATGATAATTAAATTTTTCCATTCAACTGGCCTCATGTTATGAGTGCATATGTGTGCAATGTATGCTTCTATGAGCATATAAAAAGACTACTACACATGGATTATAGTTGTCAAAATCCAATAAAATATAATATACATGTAAGATATGTTTTATTATTATATACATTCAGAAATGAAACACATTCTAAAATTGGTTATTCATATATTTTTCCTTATTTAAATGATCATAAAAATAATCATTTTAAGTAGAAATTATTTAAAGTGTCTTCTTTCACTGGACTCAGAAAGAAATGGTTAGTTTTCTAAAACCATTGTTTTTGTTACCACAAGTAACTTCTTTAATATGACACGTTGGCCCACGATGAAATAAATTAATTTAAAATTGTTTACAGTGCTCTTTAACTTCACCTAACTTATAAGACTATTCTATACATATGGGCAATGGTTTTAATTAAATTCAAGTCACTTCAAAGTATGTGTTAATATTCTACTGTGTTGCACAAAGAATTTAAAGTTATCTGTAGTATGTGTTAATTTATATAATTCACTGTTCAAATTTTTAGCTTTCCTAGAAGATTGAATAAAAAGAAGGAATTAGAAACAAAGCTATTGTTATGGTTTGTAAATTTTATGAATGTTGCACATTGTTAAATTGTATCATCAAAGGAGGCAAATACCTACCAGCTGCATCTATTAAAAAAAAAAACCTGTTTTAAAATAAAGACGTGAAAAAATAAGAAAGTGTCAATTAGCATCACCTGAAAACATCTCTATACATGGAGTGTGCCAACATTTTTAGCCTACATTTTTTTTTTTTTGAGACAGAATCTCACTTTGTCTCTCTTGGTAGAGTGCAGTGGCAAAATAGCTCACAGCAACCACAAATTCTTGGGCTCCAACAATCCTCTTGCCTCAGCCTCCCAAGTAGCTGGGACTACAGACACCCAACCACATCACCTATTTTTAGAGATGGGGGTCTTACTCTTGCTCAGCCTGGTCTCAAACTCTTGAGCTCAGGAAACTAACCTGCCTCAGCCTCCCAGAGTGTTAGGATTATGGGCATGAGCCACCGCACCTGCCTTGCCTATGTATTTATAAATGAGCTAAAAAGAACATATAAGCATCATGTGTCCCTTAATAAAGAACAACAGATATTATCAGAGGCAAATCATTACAATGAGAGAGATAAAAAGTGGTATAAATTCTTTATATGTACATCTGTTTATTTGTATAAAATTTTCATAAAATATATATAAAATTAATTTTTTCAGTCATCATTAAGCTAAATAGGATTTAATAAATATATGGAGATGGTTAAAATATTTTGTTTTGAGAGAAAGCTTAAGGGAATCATGTTAACCTCAAAAATGATTTGAAGACTAGTCCTGAACATGGACCCTGTAGCCTCACCGTAGTGTGAGTTGATTACTTGGCGTGGCATAATTAAGTTAAATCTGATTTATTTCTCCTCTGTGTAAAATGAGATCATAACAGTAAATACATCACAAACTTTTTTAAGTATGGGGCTTTAAATCAATATACATCGTAACTGCTACATAAGGTTAGCTATAGTTATTGTCAATTACTTTCCCAATAGAAGTTCGGCTATTCTCCATGTATATAACTTTGCTTCACTTTACACAGAAGTGTAAAAAATAAGTTAAGGAGTTAAAAAACAAAGGAAACTGTATACTAGGGGTGGAGGAAGAACCACAGAGGAGAAATAAATAATTAAGAAAAGAAAGAGATAATAACCCCATCATTTTCTAATCTGATTCTCTAACCTCAGCGGACAACAACTGTGTCAGTAATAATCTTTGGAAGGGTGGCCACCACCATGCCCAGTAGCACAAGGCCTGGCTCTGAGGGGCAAGACGTGGTGCTGGGGGCCATCGTGGTAATAGTGGAAGTTACTTCCGGATTTAAGCCTTGCTGTCTAGTACTTTGAGTTTCATTTTTTTTTTTTTTTTTTTAGTTGACCTGAAGTAACTGCACAAAGGTACTATTTAGATAGTCAACATTTTTCAAAAAAAAGTTTCCTTCGAAGTTATCTTGTGTTGGACCTGAAATCTTTATTGTTCCTGTTGTAATTTAATGTAACCCCCTTTTCTTTGTATTCTGACATAAGATGTTTCAGCCAATCTTCTATGTTTTCTCCTGTACTATTCCTCCCCAAAGTTGCTTCTTTTAGTGGTGAAAGGTGTTTATTACAGTACAATCTGCATGTCAGTCACTTGCCAGGACTTCTTGGCCTTTGCAGGGAACAGAGTAAAAAATGTATTTTAGAAACAAACAAACGTATGAGTTCTTGATGTATTTTCAATTCCAATTTACTACCACAGGATTTTTCATCTAACTTATTTTATTATATACTTATATTTATTTTCTCTTATAGAAAAAATTTTGACACAGAAAATGTCACTTTTATTACCTTTTTGCTTTATCCAAATATAAATACAATAGTTTCAATGTAATAAAATCAGTATTGCTCATAAAATTTTAAGAATTCTTTGCAGCTAAGTATTTCCTTCAAATATACTTCTGTAGAGGATTAAATATCATACTTACTACAACAGCTGCCAAAATCATAACTCATCTGAGGAATTACTGAGAACAGCCCCTGCCTGTCTTTACTTAATCATCTTTCTGCCCATTATGTATCTTCTCAATAAAAGGACTCTGTGAGACGGGATCGGGGCTATCCTGCAACTATGGTTAGCTTCACCTTTTCCTGCATTTACTGTCAATTCATGTCTCACGTGATCATTTGTGTGGTTGCGACATTCTTCTCTATACTTAAAATATAATATTCTCTAAGTATATTCTAAATTAACCACAGTAGATAATTTCATTCATTTCAAGTTTTAAGATCTTTTGACTTTTTGATTCAATTTCATCCATTTTTGGTTATATAAAACTATTAAAATGTTGCAAATTAGAAACTATATAACCATTCATGTCTCCCCTATTTTGATTTCCTCCCTATATAGATAACTGGACAAAAATGGGCATTATTCTATACTATGTCTTTTTCTTTCTTTTTTTTTTTGCTTTAGTTATCCTTTTATTTTATTTATTTATTTTTTATTGAATCATAGCTGTGTACATTAGTTCAATCATGGGGTACAGTGTGGGGGCTTCATATGCAATCTGAAATATTTTTATCAACCTGATTGACATAACATTCATGATATTTTCTCATTTACTATATGAAAACATTTTTGATCCGTATTTGGAAGTTTTCTCCTGACTCTTCGAATATGTACCACACCTGCCTCGGGTGTAGGTGCTCCTAACCACCACATTGTTCAGGGTCAACTATTATCAAAGAGAACCTAAGACAACCTCTACGTGATTAGTGGTCAATAAATATATAATGAAGTGAATTAATTTAAAAACACAAATCTGAAGGGCTGGGCATGCTGCTCACACCTGTAATCCTAAGCCCTCTGGGAGGCGAAGGCGGGTGGATCCCCTGAGCTCAGGAGTTGGAGACCAGTCTAAGCAAAACAAGACCCCATCTCTACTAAAAATAATAAATAGCTGGGTTCTGTGGCAGGCACTAGCAATCCCAGCTACTTGGGAGACTGAGACAAAAAGATTGCTAGAGCCTAAGAGTTTGAGGTTGCTATGAGCTATGACACCAGGGAACTCAACTTCAGGGTGACCGAGTGAGACTCTGTTTCAAAAAAACTCCAAAATCTGCAAAATTAAGATTTCAAACCTTAAATTATAATCTGAAAAGGAGCTTTGACAAGTAACAATTAAGGCTATCCTATGGAGAAGATAATCAAATGATCCTGGATTCAAAGTTCTGGTATTATATAGAAAAGGGGGAAGAAGATCACATTTTTGTACCATATTTGGCATTTTGTAGCACCTTGGTTGGCATAATAAAAACAAGTATGTGGGGAAAAAAACAACAAATAAAATTCTATAAATCTGAGTAGTTGTGCAATTGCTGTTAGGTACAGAGATGATAGCTTTTTATACATCTCTTTTCTCAGTTCCCACCATTCTTTCAGGTACAAAATGATTTATTTTGAATTAGTTTTCTCTAGAGCCATAGACAAAAATCTTCTAAGAGTGCAGTGTGGGGTTTTAATGCACAATCTAAAATAGTCCCTTGCTTTATGCCTGCCCTGTGCCTATGAAGCTAAGCCACATAGGGCTGACCCAGTTGCACCTGAGCCATGGGTTCCTATTTGCTCTTCTCCTTACCTGCTCCAGAATCAGCTGGCACCAGAACAGAACTGTGCTCAGTGTTCATCTGTGCTTTCAGCATGCTGATATATTTTAAAGGTAAAGAGAACATATGATCAGAAGGCCATTAAGAGGGAAATATGACTTAAAAAATTTCATTTGTACACTCATGTGCATTTTATAAATATTAGGGGATGGAGGGGTGAAATGTATCTCAAAATCACCCAGCTAAAAACTGAAATTAGTAGGAAAGAGAAAAATGATGTAGAGAGAGAATTCAATGTGAAATCATTCCTGAGGTGACTTATCTAGGAGGAGGTGCTAAAATAGTATTTTAAATAGAAATAAATAGGAACAGGACAACGAGAATATCTTAGAAGTAACCAGAGGAAAACAGACATGTTACGCGGAGAGAGGCAAAGATAGATCTCCCAGCAGAATTCTCATTGGAAATAATGTGAGCTGGGAGATGATGGGGCAGCATTGTTAATGTGTGCACAAAACTGTGTCCACCCAGATGTCTACGTTCAAAGATATCATTTATTTAAAGATGAAATACATTCCTTTTAAGAAAAAAAAGAAACAAATACCAGAAATGTTTTTTACTAGTACAGTCTGTGTTTTTTCCAAAATACTTTCTCAAATCCACCAATATTTGTCCCCTAAAAAACATTTAGAGGAAAAAGAAAAAACCAAACTCTGCCCACCATTGATTTCTCAACTTGGTTCCACTTGTGTTCCTTTCATCACTGCCCACTAGATGAAAGAGAGGAACAAAGAAAGGGGGTAAAAGTTTGAGGAGATATGAAAGGCAAGATAAAATAGAAATCAGGAAATGTGGTTAGGTTGCCCCTTACCCCACCCATGGTTCAAGCCTCTTGTTGACTTGAGCCTCAGAGTGACTTGTTCTTGGTAATTCAGCACAATACCCCAATTCCAGGAACTCCAGTAGGAGGTGCCACCCAAAACACTTTGCCTTTCAACTCTACATATTGCAAGTTTATTTAGAGGAAGGAATTTCATAGCTAGGAAAGAGTAATGAATACTTTCCTGCCCTTATTTCACATCTAAAATAGAGAGGTCCATTTAACTACTCATAAAAATGTTTGAACATTAAAATGGGAGTTTTTAAGCATGTACTCTCTGGTCACTCTAGCTTTAAGTCATAAAAAAGTACAACTTTAACAATTAAAATAGTGATAAGCATTGTACACTTAATTCCACTATCATTGGGTTTCTTTCATGAGAATGAAAATACAATAATGCACTGCGAATTCATTGGGGGAAAGACTGATATTTTATAACATACTTTATAATTATGGAAAATATGTGAGTCTACTGG
>CAUYON010036428.1:0-15104 GCA_963573935.1 Arctocebus calabarensis
GGTGGGGTCTTGGGGTCTTGGTGTGTGCCACACCTTTTGGGGGCAAAACACGATTGTAAGAGGGTCTTTTCCTAACAAATGCAACCAGTGTAACATGGTTTCTTATACCCTCAATGAATCCCCAACAATAAAAAATAAATAAATAAATAACAAAGGCAAGCATCATGCCATCTCAACAGGGCTGAATTTTCCAGAAATAATCTTCATCATATCTAAAATAATCATTTATCTACTCATACTTATCGGGTCACCTTGTCTCAATACAAAAAGGAAAAGAGCAATTCCAAGACATACCCAATGTGCAAAATGAACCCCTGTCCCACAGAAGGTGTTTGGCCCTGACCCTGGCCACTGAGGTGTTTTGTTGTTTCCCTGAGAGGTCCGGCACATGGAGATTGGCATCGTCAAAAGCGACAAATCCTAGACATAAAAGTACTTTTCTATAAGCCGTCCAAACCCAAGTTTATGAGCCAGATATTCATAGAAAATGGTGTTTGCTTTGCTACTCTGGCACCATTCCCCTAAGTCATTTGAAAAACAGAAAATACAAAGATTGGTTTTTTTCCTTATCAATGGGATTTTAAAAAGCAACATTGACTAAAACTTTTAAAGCCATGGTTTTGATGCAGAATTACCTAGAATTTCAATTAAATTTATCACAACCAACATAATGAGGAGCAATTCAGAAATAAATAAAATTTAATATTTAATATTTTCTTGTTAATCATTTGTGGTTATATAAAAATAAAATTATCATTAGGAATAAGCTTGTCACTTGACGTTGTTTTTTCTTCTGATCAAAGTCCCCACACTGCAGTTAACCCTTGTTAAGGGCACAGATGAAAATCCTATTATGACTCCTCCAAAATTTAAATTATCAACAGCCTACCACTGACTGGAAGCCTTATGGATAACATAGAGCATTGACACATATTTTATATTTCACAAAAAGTGTGAGATGGCTTCATGAATTCCCTTGTCTTTTTGCACAAGTTTTTACACTGGATCCATTTATTATGATGTGGTAGTGAATACAGTATTGCACTAAACATGATAAAAAATACATGAAAGCTTCAAGTGAGCGCTTTTCACTGTGATGTAAAATTTACTGAAGAGATGAATGACTCATGCAGAGATGATTAGCCCCACACCTATGGTGAGCTGATACGGACGGCAGGTGAACACACTGCAACTCACACGGTCTATACAGTTATGAGTTAATATTGCATCATTACACTGGTTTACATTCTATGAGAATGGTGCTATATATGGTCTGGGTTTGTGTGTAGTTTTTGACAAAGTTTCACTTTTTATAAAAGATTTTTGTATATTTTATAATTATAATTGATAACATAGACTAGTATTTATATAAATTTTATGCCTTCATGACATACCCAACATCTTAATTTTTTCAATATTGCTAGCCCACAGGATTCATCTGAATTTCTAAAAATTGTCCCAAATATCCAAAAACTTTACCAATCATTTTAATGAATAAAAACCTATGTATAAGCAGGCCCACACTGTTCAAACCATTATTGTTCTAGGGCCAACTATAATAATACCTACAAGTTATCTTTTGTCTATCATTTTAAGGTCTTTATTCCAAAATCAGACCATCAGGCTAGCATCTTCTGCAAAAACAACTCTTTTCCTCCAAATTCACTTAACAATGAATGTATCCATTGCTTGATTGAAGCTTCTCTGTGCATATTTTAAGATACATAGTCCCAGAGAATTGTCGCAACTACTTTAAGACCAGACTTTCTTAAAAAGGGTTAATAACGTAACACTTATGACACACGTTAGTTTATAAAAAGCTATTCTTCTTAGAGCCCACACTCTTTTCCTTTCAATTCAGTATTTCTTAGCACGAATCAAAGAGTCAGCAAATTTTACTAGAAAAGTACCCTAGAGGTCACCTCATCCAATCCCCTCGTGTTTAGGTAGAAAACTGAAGCCCGGAGACATCACTTAGGAAGCCACACACCCCAAAACTGTACACTGACTTCTACTTACTTTTAATATAGAAAGAACCTCATGAACTCTATAAAATGTAAGAAATTCAATTATGTATGGCATTTTGAATAAGAAGGAGGAAAAGAACATTTTCTAAACATTGAGATTTTTATCAATGGCGTCTTCTTCCTAAATGCCTAATTGTCATAAAAGATTCTCCACTGCCCTCCTTCTCCTAACTGGCTCCTTCTTGTCTCAGAACTCAGCTTAAAATAACGTCCTCAGAAAAAAACCTTCAACTTCAACATTGAATTAGATTTCCATGTCGTATAGTTTCCTAGTCCTTTTTCACTCACAGCATTTATCTCACTTGCACATTCTTCTGTAGTTGTGTGATTAGTATCCGCCTCTTTTATTAGAATCAAAATTCAATGAGATAGAGATAACACCTCCAATTTCAACACTACTGTACACCAACTCCTGATCACGGTTCCAGCACCCAGTGGGGACTCAGTATTCCTGGCTGTCTCAGTCACCCTCTCAAGCAGATTTGGGTAGCTTTGGACTGAAACACGGAGTTTACAAGACTCCTAGGACACAGGTTATTTCTGAGATCCGTTTAGAAAATGCTTGAAAGTTATCTTGTAAAATTCAAGAAAAAACAAAGGAAAAATATCCACAGTAATTGACAAAGTTGCTTCTTCAGACTGACCACTGAATTAACTTCTTAAATCTGACATGTTCTGTTTTTACCACAACTTCCTATTTATTTCTGGTTTTCCAAAAGCCTAGAGATCAAGGTGAGGACTCAGAAAAACTGTATATTAGAAAAGAAGAGAAAAGAAAGGAAAAGGAAAGAAAAGAAAAAGGGAGAGGAGAAGAGAGGAGAGGAGAGGAAAGGAAAAGAAAAGAAAGGAAAGGAAAGGAAAGAGAAAGGAAAATAAAGAACTTAATAGTGGTAAGAATACATTACTTCCTCATTCACACTTCATTTATAATGTTCCCTTTTATCCTTCCCCCAAATACAAAAAAAAAAAAAGAAAGAAAGAAAGAAAAAGAGGGGGAGGAGGTTAGCTCATCAGTATCTTGAACGTATATCTCATAGTGAGCAAATTGAATTATGTTTTTCTTCATTTGATTAATTAGAAAATAATGAACCATTGGATAAGCTTTTTGATTTTTTATTTCTCTAAACCCAATAGAGAGTTGACTTCATTTCTCTTTCCTTCTTTACTTGCAATTCTTTGAGTCCTTATCCCTTTTGTTTTACATCTTCATATCTGTCATGTTCTGATTCCCAACCATCCTCTTTTGCTTTCCAGGAATTTCTTTATGAAAAATTTGCAAGGCCTCTCTCTTCTCATATATTCTAAACACATGCATTTAAAAACTAATTATCAAGAACCTACAACTTTGACACTTTTTATATTCATGACATTCCAATGTTTGTTTTCTTTATTCTATAATTCGGTCATTTTCTTGTTTCTCCTGGTAGTTTAAAATGCTATTTAAATATTTTTAATCGGTAAAGCCAACTTTTTATAATTTATAAAACAAAGTCTCAAATAATTGAATTCATAAAAATTACTCAGAGATTATATTATAGACACCTTAAGTCTGCTTAAAATAAATTTCTTGCTGCACACAAATGTTTGAATGCTGGAGTTCAGGCCATGTTCTGCACCTGTCCTTTCATCAAATCTATACTCTGATTTACATGATTTCCTGTTTAATTCCTGATCATCATTCCACGAGTAAGGTTACATGTCAAAATAAATGTTGACCTTGTATGTCTAGAAACCAGGCCTATGGATATGGAATCTATTACAATCATTCTCTTAATTTACCACTTCACTCTTTTGTTTCATGACTCATGCTATCTTCCTCTAATAAGACAGAAAGGTTTTCTGACAAAATATTTTCCAAGTTGTCACAAAATTAGTCTAACCCCCAAAGTTTCTCTTTTCCCAGTCTATTTTCCTTTTTGTATTTTTTGGGGGAGGAGGGACAGAGTCTCACTCGGTCGCCCTCGGTAAAGTGCTGTGGTGTCACAGCTCACAGCAACCTCTGACTTTTGGACTTAAGCAATTCTCTTGCCTCAGCCTCTGGAGTATCTAGGACTACAGGTGCCCGCCACAATGCCTATTTTCTTTTGGTTTCAGTTGTCATTGTTGTTTAGCAGGCCCAGGCCAGGCTCAAACCCAGGCCATTTTTTTCTTTTCAAACATTTATAACTATATAAATGTTCGCCTTTCACCTTTTTCAAAGTCATTATACTTTGTACTCTCTTCATCTCATTGTTGTACTAATTCCAACTTATAAACCAGAGTGTATATATCTCTTTTTCAAACTCAAAATAATTACCATGTTTTCCTATTCAAATATTGGAAAATGTTATTTTAATCTTCTTTTCTCTAATGCTTCTCTCTTAATAGTACTTTAAAACTATGCTCTATAAAATGAAATAAGAAATGCATAATTAATACTTTTCACATCTCAAGACACACAGTTGTTCCAAACTATAATACCAGACTTTTGAGTATGAATTTTCTGTGTATCTCAATTTGTTGTCAGGACACCTGTGGTTGACAGACAAAATTGACATGAAAGTAAATCTATGAGATTGCTTTTAAACTTAGATAAATACATAAATATATTTTATAGATGATATCCATATCTTTTACACAAATTATACTCAACATTGAAATGTGACTATGTTATAGGACCCAAATGGCCAAGAGCAAAGCCTATGAAATCAGCAGATGTGACATTGACTCTTTAGATATACAATTGTTAATTACATAGAGGCCTAAAATTTTGTTTATTAAGAAAAAACTCTCCTTCAATGTCTTTCATGTGGATGCTTCCTAAAATATCTTTAAGGGTATATGATTTAGAGTTACAAATGTCTACCACTTGCCACATTTATTCTCCCCAGATTGCTTTAAGAACTAGGTCCCTATTAAGGAAGTCATAATCCTTTAAAAGATGAATATAGAGATGGAAGAGTTTATTAAAAATTATTTTTCCAATATTTTATAGAAATCTAGGAAATTTATTTATTTATTTTTTAAAAAGTGAACAGTTTATGAAGAATTAAACAAAGGTATGATGTGATACAGTACAAGCAAGACACTCAAGATAGGTATAATAGTACTACTCACACAAAAACTTAAATTTCACCTCAAAAAAAATCACAAGACAAAAGAGAAAGCAATTTCACTGTTATAAAATAAAATATTTCATGCAAAGTATTTACTCTGCCCCCCTAAAGCCCAACCTCCCAACAAACAAAAAACTATCTGGGAATACTGCTATGCTAACATATTAACCACAGTACCCCAGAGATTCTTTAAAGTCTACCAAAGAAAAGGGCCTACATATTAGCATGACTTTGGAGAAAAGGGTGGGCATTTCACCCTCATGTAAAGAATCATTGTTTGATACAGAGAGAACCTTCTGGTATTTGTACAAAACGTGTTTCCCCACAATTTTTTTTCTTACCGTTACTATCTCCAGCTTACTCTAATAACTAGTATTATATCATATTTAGGGCACACTCCTCTTTGAGAATGAGAAATGGTCTGGGTAACAGATCCTCTGCGAATTTCAGCTTTCAGAGGACAGTCTCACAATTGGGGACCTAAAGCAAGGCAGAAGCCGACCCTTTCTCGATGGTTGAATAGAATTGAACCTGGGGAACGTCACCTGCTGGTTCAGGAACCTGCTGCATTAAGTGTGCATTCTGGCATCTTTCCCACTAATAGAATATCCTAAGGGATGGTAAACTCATTTATTTTTCCAAAGAGGTAATACAAGCTGAAGAGATCAGTAACCCTTCCTCTGTCCTTCCGCATCCCACCCTGTCTTCCTTATCACCAAGATAGCTCTGCTGCAAGAGGATGGTGAGTTGAGAGAGGTGGAAAGATTAAACCACAGCCGCATAAGGCAGGTGTCTTGTGACCCAGGATCACATATTCATGGTTGCTGGCCTCATCCTCGGCTGTTTCCGTGTGATAATCCATTCAGTGCTAAAAACAGCCTCTTCAGGTGGGAGCTGATGGGATCCTCGCAGGAGGCACGGACAGCTCAGAAGACTTGGCCTAAGCTTCCAAGTGGTGAAGCTGATTCGGGCACATCCCCACCCCGGGTCTCTTTCCAGCCTCTTAGGACAGTAAAAGGTTAATAAATGAGAAGCAAAAGAGAAAAGAGAAGAGCAAATCAAGAGAGAGGAAAGTGGGTAGGTAGGAGGCAGGTGGGGAAACTTGGCAGGCAGGAACGGGGGAGGCAGGTAGGCAGGTAGGTCCCATAGTGGCGATAAGCTCAGGTCTGGTAACCCCCCACCTAAATCTTCCTGTTCTGCTCTGCTGCTTTCATTTAAATGAAAACTGCTGAACCCTTCCTCTCTAATTTGACTGTAATACTTTAATAAAAAAGTGAACAGCTTACTCAGGATTGTCAGACACGCGTGCACACGGACATATGTGCCTGTATCCACATTCAGCGCAGACGTGTACACACATATATGGAATTTGGAAAATATGGAAACCCACAGAAGAAATCAAACGTCACTCACAGAGTGTCCACACATACAGCACATTTCAAAATTTGGAAAATGCTGAAACATACAGAAAAAAATCAAACATCCCCTCAGAGTGTCAATTTAATAAAATGATATAAAGAAGTTAAAGTTCCCTTTTTATGCCAGTAATCTCCATCAGAGAGGATTCTTTTAATAACAGTCGAATATCTATATTCATTAACTTTTCTTCTGTGTATATGTATGTGTAATACACATGCTTAAACACATAATTCTGTTTTTTTAAAAACTTTTATATATATATTTTTTGTTTTTCCCTAATGGCTGGTGCTGTTAACATCTTGTCATGTTGCTAAATTGCATATATTCTGAATATTAATTCTTCAGCAGACATATGGTTTGCAAATATTTTCTCCCATTCTGTGGGTTTTTATTTTACTCTTTTGATAGTGTCCTTTAAGACACAAAACTTTTCATTGTTGTTGTTTGGGATTCATCGGGGGTACAAAGAATTAGGTTACCCTGATAGCATTTGTTAGATACAGTCTTTCTTATAATTGTGCCCCACCCCCAAGAGGTGTGCCACACCCGTGACCCCCATCCCCCCACCCCTCCCCCGACACGCTCATTCCCCTACCCACCCCCCTCATCTGTTACCTCATCTGCTGCCTTCATATTAGATGGAGTGCACTGGATTCTTACTTCTCCATTCTTGTGATGCTTTACTAAGAAGAATGTAAACACATAATTTTGTTTTGTTTTGTTTTCTTAATTTTTTTTGTGTGTTTTCTGTCTTTTTTTTTTTTTTTTTTGCTTTTAATTTCAGTCGGCTTGCCCTCTTGTTTGGTTTCAGGATTTTTTTTTTTCATTGTCCTTCCTGTTGTGATTGTGCTGGTTGCTTCCCAAGTAGCTGGGATTACAGGTGTGCACCACGAAGCTTGGCGTCTTCTTTTCTGTTCTTAGAGACGGGGTCTTTTACTCGGCTCACTCAGGCTTATGCTGGTCTTGAACTGTGTGGCACTAGAAATCCACCCGCCTCGGCCTCCCACAGCGTTGGGACTACAGGCGTGAGCCCCCATGCCCGGCCTAAACACATAATTTTGAACAAAAATTTGTTATACATAATATTAAATATGATGTAAATGTTGGGTATCATTTTTATCTGTACTGCATCTTTCATGGGCCAGAGTATTCCATCGTATTCCATCGTGTAGGTAGCTCATAAGGTTTCGAACCATCTGGAATGTTTCAGAACTTTCCCTGGTGATTTCCAAATCAACTGTAGGTGCCCTTAAAGGCTAGAGGGAGAGCATAGAAGGAAGTGTGTTAGCAAAATGTAGGCATTAAACTTGGACATACACAAGATATGGAAAACTGTTGAATATTTTTAGACTTTAAAAAGCAACTGCAGCCAAAGCACTGTAATGCCAGAGCCAAACTGTGATGGCAATGAAGAAGCAACTTAAGTCTCAGCTTTAAAATGTACATTTGTGCCGGCTCGGAGCCTGTGGCTCAACGGGCTAAGGCGCCAGCCACGTACACCTGAGCTGGTGGGTTCGAATCCAGCCCGGGCCACCAAACAACAATGACGGCTACAACCAAAAAATGGCTGGGTGTTGTGGTGGGCACCTGTAGTCCCAGCTACTTGGGAGGCGGAGGCAGGAATTGGAGGTTGCTGTGAGCTGTGATGCCACAGCACTCTATCCAGGGTGACAGCTTGAGGCTCTGCCTCAAAAAAAAAATAAATAAATAAATAAAAATATACATTTGTGCCTTAAGTTTAAAACTTTAATGGGTTTGGTTAAAATATTAAGATACTACGTTCATTTAAAGTTAAATGATCTCTTTGGCTGTATTTTCCCCATTTGAAATGAAATCCTGAGCGGTGCCTGTGGCTCAAGGAGTAGGGTGCTGACCCCATATACCAGAGGAGGCGGGTTCAAACCCAGCCCTGGCCGAAAAAAAAAAAAAAGAAAGAAAGAAAATGAAATCCTAACTGTAACGAAACATTAAAAATCAAAAGATAAGTAATTAGATCTAGGTTTCTAATTTACCTCAAATCTGTGTCTTTTCTGGTTTTCCATTTTCCTGCTGTTCTTGTGGTTAGAGAAAGGAACTCACTCACTGTGATCGGGGCACAGATCATTTCTTCATTATGTTTCAGTTTCGAGTAAGGTAGTTGTAGAACTGATTTCGTTCATTTAACTTTTCTTAAAGCTAATCTTGGCTAATGACGATGCTCTGTTTAGTGACTTCAGATGAAAGCAGTAAAACTTGGGGAAGGAACACCGTCTTTCGGCAAGAAGAATTTGAAGATGTAAAAAGGAGTTTCAAGAAAAAAGGTTGTACCTGGGGACCAAATTCGATTCAAACAAAAGAAAGAACTGATTGCAAAGAAAGGTACAGCATTGTGTTATCTGGCAGAAACCAGTGTGTGCACGTCAGGTGACAGGTGGCAGTGCCTTGTCAATAACACCACGTGGGCCAGGCTTCACGAGCAGAAAGCAAGTGAATCAGTGCACAGATGTCTGAATAGTACTTCAATTTTCCAGGATGAATTTGTCATCCTAAATTAATTATTACTGAGTTCAGCAGTTAAAACATCTTTCTGATGTTGTTTCTATCTCATTTTATTTGTACTTTGTTAGCTTTTCAAAACTCAGAATAGAAATGTGTTCTCTTTACTACCTAAAAAGTATTGTTGGCACATATAAACCCACACCTAATTTGTGTATCATGTGCTTCTATTATATAAAAGTCGACATTTTTCTCTTGTAGGATAAGACCTCTCTCAGATGGCAACAGTCCTTGGTCAACTCTCTTAATAAAAAATCATAAAGCCACACCCTTGGCTTCGTTATTTGTGGAGCAGCCAGGTAAGTGTGTTTCAGGAAGTAGAACTTGTTTGAGTTGGATTTAGCTTCTGAGAGCTCGAGAGCTTTGATAATCTTACATAGTCGTGTAAAGTAGCAGAGAGGAGGTTAGCAAGTCACGGCTTTCTTTATAGCTTTACTTATCTCAAAAGTTATTTTCCATCATGTCTTTATGGAGGAAAGTAATTAGGCGCCATATGTGTTTTGGGGAATTTGTAACTCCTGTTTTTTATCAGAAAAATGAATGTCATAATTATGTAGAGCCATACTGATTTAATATGGGGGATATTTAAATATGAGAATGCAAGTTGTCTGAAAGTTCTGCTAAGAGTAAGGGGTAGTAGGGCTTCTGGCTGTACGTATCTTGTCCTGTTGACGTGATGAAATACTGGAAGCAGGTTATCTATGAAAAACCACTGCTTGGACAGTCTTACATTGGAGTTTCTGCTTAATTTAAATGAATCATAAACTAGCTGGGTTCCATTTCTCCTTCAAAGGCTTCTTTATGAAGAAAAAAAAAGCTTGGGGCTCGGCGCCTATGGCTCAACGGGGTAAGGCGCCAGCCACGTACACCTGAGTTTGCGGGTTCGAATCCAGCCCGGGCCCGCCAAACAACAATGACGGTGTTGTGGTGGGCGCCTGTAGTCCCAGCTACTTGGGAGGCAGAGGCAAGAGACTCGCTTGAGCCCTGGAATTGGAGGTTGCTGTGAGCTGTGATGCCACAGTGCTCTAACCAGGGTGATAGCTTGAGGCTCTGTCTCAAAAAAAAAAAAAGAAGCTTGGGAAGCAGAGTTAGGAGGTGGGAGCGGTTCAAATGGAAGAAAAAGAGGGACCACTGGAAATAGCACAAGCTTGTTTTGAGAAAAGGCTGCATTCCGGATTATCCAGACCAGTGATTTTCAACTGGTGTATGGCCACACACTGGTTTGCCCTGAGAGGATATTAGATGTGCCATGAAAATATTTAAAGAGCATTAATTAAATTATTTTCAAAAGATGTTCAAAGCCCAGTAAGTGTATTCTATTTTGTTGATCTTTTTTTTGATCGCTGTAATGTAAGTGTTGCCGCAGCAGTTTGACTGTAGGTTCCAACGTGGTGTGAGATAGAACAGGTTGAAAACACTGGTTTGGGTTCTCAAGCACGTTTCAGGTACGGTAGGACGCCCTGCTGGACAAACTAGAGGTTCTGCCGAGGATCGCGTTGGAAACCAGACTAAGGAGTTTGCTGTTCTGTCATGCGTTGATGCACTTACCACGTATTGCATAAATAAGAATTTTAGGGGCGGTGCCTGTGGCTCAACGGAGTAGGGTGCCGGCCCCATATGCTGAAGGTGGCGAGTTCAAACCCAGCCCGGGCCAAATACTGCAAAAACCAAACAAACAACAAAGAATTTTAGTTTCTGCTTCAGCTAGTATAGTCCATAACCCTTTGGAATTGTGTAAATTCTCAGGAGAATGCTTATCTGTTGCAGTGACCCCGAAACTTCACTAAAGTTACTTTTACACTAAAAGTAAAGAAAAAACGTTTACTGTAGAGCAACTTTACTTGTTGCCTTTAGTTGAGATCCACCACCAGAATTTCTGATGCCACACACTTGGAGACGCGCTGAGCCACGGTTCTTTCACACACAGGCAAACTTGACCGAACCTCACACGTTGACTTAGGTGAAGTGAGGAAAAGGCCCATTTAGAATGAGGTGTCTCGTGCCTGTGCCTACGTGCATGCATTTCTGCAGCTTGATGGCTTTGCTTCTACAGTAATTTCTATAATTGATGCCAGTGAGGAACAATTTACTGCAGGGTAGGAAACAGCAGGTGGTTTACGGGCTGGTTCATCTAGACCAGGCGTCCTCAAACTTTTTAAACAGGGGACCAATTCACTGTCCTTCAGACCATTGGAGGGCTGGACTATAGTTTAAAAAAAAACAAAACTATGAACAAATTCCTATGGACACTGCACATACCTTATTTTGAAGTAAAAAACAAAACGGGAACAAATAGAATTCACGCCGAAGCAGGTGGCCCGCAGGCCGTAGTTTGAGGACCCCTGATCAAGAGAGAATTGGAGGTACAGGGCCCGGGAGTCCTGCTCGAGAGCCCTCCGGATGAATCACTTAACAAACTAAAAAGGACTGAGTGGGTTTTGATTTAGAATGTTAATTAGTTATTTGATTTTAGCTTTATTTTACAATTCAGTTTAAATAATTTTTACTATACAAATGGCACTATAGTGTGTGTATTTTTACCCTTATTTAGGGGGTTGTGAAGAGCCAAAACTTTCCTCTGATGAGTTAGAACACAGAAAACCAAAGCAAACAAAATTGCCCAGCCAGGCCTACATTGATCTACCTCTTTGGAAAGATGGTCAGAGAGAGAATCCCGTGGAAGCCAAAAGCTGGGAGGAAAGATCCTGTGCGAACTCTGCCACGGACTCTCCTCAGGTGACCCCCACAAACACTTTGAGTAGATCCCCCCAGAGAAAGAAAACGGAGTCTGCTCTGTACAGGTGCGCCATGCTGCTGGCGTCGGTCGCTCTGGGACTAGACGTCAGAGAGCTTGATAAGGCTCAGGCTGTTGAAGAACCCTTGCCCAAGGAAGAGAAGAAGAAGCGGGACGGACTCTTCCACCGGGCCGCCAAGTCCCGCAGAAGCACCAGCCCTCCCGCCAGGCTGCTGTCCGCAGGTGGGGAGGCCAGCAGCCCCCCTTCCCTCCCACTGCCAAGTGCGGTGAGCCTTCTCTCCATGCCTTCTCTCTCCACCAAGTGCCTGCTGGAGACGGACGGTGAAGATGTGTCCATGGGCAACACACCTGTCACTTGTGACCCCGAGACGGCTGCTCCAGATTTTCGTCCAGGAAGTGGATGTGAGCCTGCCCCGATGCCGACACTTGAGACTGATCACCGTGTGTCTAAATGCCTGCCCCTTTCCTTCCGAGAGCAGACACCTGCGAATGGGCCGTACTGTGCTTCTTCAACAGACAGAGCATCACATCACAGACGGACCCTGTCTGATGGAAGTCAGACCTCAAGTAGGTTGCACAGTACTTGGGTAAACAGAAAACTCTACTGTGGACGTTAGAATGGGAAGTGGTGTGGACCTGTGACTTTATCTTTTCCTGGGGATGACATTGAATTCGTCTTTACCGTTCACGTAGGTCTTTGGATTTCACCCTTCTCTCCTCTTTGATTTGATTCTCATTTCACCTAGAATTGGGATTTCTGAGAAAAGTATAATTAAATTTGTGTGCCTTAAATGTGTAGTTGTATATTAAAGCAGTAAGAGCATGTGCCAAACCCTCGTGTTGCAGAGAAGACAAGTTGTTTGCCCAACTCTGAACCCCTAAAGAGAATTGAATACATCTGGCCTTCTTACCTCTGCTGTTCCCTACTTCATGTGGTGCTGCATTTCTCCGTTTGTGTTGGGGCTGAGTGTAGCAGGTGTATCAGTCTGCTGGGGCTGCGTAACAAAGTCCCACAGACGGGGGGGGGGGGGCTTATTCAATAGAAATGTGTTGTCACACATCATTCTAGAAGCAGGAAATCTGAGACCAACGTGTTGCAGGGTTGTTTTCTCCTGGGGCCTCTTCCTAGCTTACAAATGGCCTTCTTTTCCCTTACATGGTCTTCACGTTGTGTGGCCGTGTCCCAATCACCCCTTTGTATGAGGACACCAGCTTATTGGCTTGGGGCTCACCATGATGACCTCATTATTAATAGTCAATTAATAATTAATTATTATTGATTATAGAATTATAAATTCTATAAAGCTCCTATCTCCAAATACAGTCACATTCTGAGATCCTGGGAGTTAGGGCTTCCACATGTGAATTTTAGGAGGCCTATAGTCCACTCTATGACAACAGGTATTACCCTACTGATATGTGATACACCAAATGGTCCCATGAGGTTTGCACCCAGCTATGGGAGCTCTGAAAGAAAAATAAAACTGTGTAACAGATTTTTCTAGTGCATTAGCGAAAGGGGATTGATTGGAAGGTGAACGCTGGTGTGTCTGCACCACGTTCTAGATCAGTGGTTCTCAGCCTTCCTAATGCCATGGCCCTTTAACACAGTTCCTGTGGGTCTCGACCCACAGGTTGAGAACTGATGTTCTAGATGATAAAGGACTATGACATAAATTGTATGTCTTTGTGGCAGCTCTGTTCTGTACATATCCCCCGCTAAGAAGCAAGGGATATAGAACTCCAGGAAAATCCATGAGTTATTCAAGGCCAGAGTTACTAAGTAGCGGTGTCAGACTGCAGACCTGGGTCCCAGCGCATCATGCTGCTGCTTCCCATTTCAGAAGTTTGAGGAGTATTCTCAGAAGTGGATGATGCTTTTGTGTGGGCCTTTAAGATTTCTGGGGTTCAGTGGCACTTTACTACTGACCTTTGAGGAGATATTATGGCTTCTTTGGAAGGATAGGTGACTTGGAGTCGTGGGACTAAGGCTGAAGTTCTAGCTGTGCCATTTGGTAAGTTCACAATCCTGGGAGAATCATATAACCTGCTTTCTTGTTTGAATGCCTTGGAAGGCATCATCGTGACATAGATAGGACTAGATAGATAGTGGAAGCTGTCTGCGTTCACATCTCTGATCGGTCGCTTATTTGCTGTGTGACTTTGGGCAAATCACTTAACCATTTTGTGCCCCGGTTTCTTCATCTATGAAATGGGGATGGTGATTATGTAGTAATACGCTTACCTAATCCCGACCACTAACTATTCAGATGGTAGTAACAATCAAATAACACACTAAGGGTTCTGCAGGGGTTGACTATTTTTTTTCAACATGAAGGTAATTACAATAACCTCATAACCTATCCTGAGTATTAAGTGAGGTAACATATACGAAAAATGGTTTTTAAATTAAATGTTATGCTAGGGTCCATTGTAGGGCTATACGAAAACTGAAAATGCTTTCATTCTATTAATCTTTTCCTCTGTCTCTTTCCTTTAAATACTATACTAGACATGTTGTTTTGAGATTATAGTTCATTGTCTTTAAGATAAGTTGGTTTATTAACCTTTTGTAAGTCAATAAATATTGGAAGTTTGTAATTGCTCAAGGAGAAATCCTACCATAATAATCCCATAAGAAAGCATTATTTTCTTATTTGTGAGCCCATAATTATTCATCAAAGCAGGAATAAGTTCAATGTGGAGGACAAGCAAGAGAAGCAGTAACAGGGAAAAACCTAAGTGCTTTCCTAGTTCATCAATTTTTTCGAATTATAATCAGCAGTGAAGCTCAATCATGTTAATAATTTCTAAACATTTTAATTTACTCCAATCTCATCCATTTTGAAAGCTCCTCTGTTTATAAGACACTTACCATGACCGTGGCCTCAGCACTGTCCAGATGACTGAGCTCTGTTTACAGATATCATTTCTGTAGGTTGAAGTACTCTTTACAACCTTGCAGGACTTTTTCATTTAAAAAGAAAAAAGTGGCTTGGTGCCTCTGGCTCAATGGGCTAAGGCGCCAGCCACATGCACCTGAGCTGGCGGGTTCAAATCCAGCCCGGGCCCACCAAACAACAATGACAGCTGCAACCAAAAAATGGCCGGGCATTGTGGCGGGCGCCTGTAGTCCCAGCTACTTGGGAGGCAGAGGCAGGAGACTCGCTTGAGCCCAGGAATTGGAGGTTGCTGTGAGCTGTGATGCCCCAGCACTCTATCCAGGGTGACCGCTTGAGGCTCTGTCTCAAAAATAAATAAATAAAAAGAAAA
>CAUYON010036429.1:0-14261 GCA_963573935.1 Arctocebus calabarensis
GAGATAGAAAGATGGACCCCAATTTGATGCAATAATTGATAAAATTTATTACACCTGCAGGGGGCTGATACCACAAAGGCATGCAGCCCCGAATGCCAGGCGGGCAATTCTTTTATACTATTTTTCTTGCGTGGTCAGCAAAGCAAGCTAGCGTAATACAGAAGCTAATCACAGCAGTTAAGCAGGGTCGCAGGGTGGGGGTACATATTTGCTCATAAATCATAAGATACATCACAAGTACATTACTTCATGGTTCATACATAATTCAGGGGTACAAGGAACGGGCATAGGAGTTGGGTAAGCTTCCGAGGAACTAAGGGCGCGTACCTCCCTGCTTATCTCTTCTCCGGAATCTGGCTCCTCCACCCTTGCAGGGGTTGGGGCCGAGACACAAACCTCTTCCTCTTTGAAGGGTAAAGGGTCTGTTACATCCTTTAAATCTATGGGTTGGGGGATTAGGGGCTGGGATAGGGGGCTTAGTTGTTACAAAGGGTGACAAAAAAAAAAAAGCTATTGGTCTCTTTCACAAAGTAGCTTACCAGACATGGAATAATACTGAATCACAGAGAAAGTTTCAGTTGGTGCTAAGCAAAGTCATTTAAACTTCCTTTGCTACCTTTTTTTCTTTAAACAAAGAGAACAGATGATAGTATTTAGTAGAACTTATTAGTATTGTTTAATTTTTATCTTATTCTACAATTGCCTTATCTTTTTTGGTAAGTGCTGCTGGGTGGGGATATAAAGTGTAAGAGGTTTACCATTAATGTATTTAAGTGTAAAAAAGTTGGTAGATGTTTTTAAATGTTGAATAGTTGCACCCTGGCATGTTGATATGACAAAAACTCGTGAAGATGCTTTGTACATGAAGGAACTCTGACGGACAGTTCAGACACCAGGCAGAGTCTCTGAAGTTGGGAAAAGCACCCCAGAATGGTAAGATGGCCAACTTGGCAGCTAGCATGGTATGATTCAGACTGAAGGCAAAGACCGGTCCTAGAACCCTATGAGAGCAACCTAGCTCTGAAAGAGACCCAAGGCCAGGCCCTATTCCTATGTTCCCATTGACCAGGTCCCCAGGGCATAAGCTGGGGCCAGGAACTTGCTGATACTCCCCCTCTCTTTCTCTCCACCCCGTTCCCCATTGCCCCATTGGGCTGCCCTCCAGAGGGCATAATTATTAGGTGCTTTTAATAGAAGATTCTGTACCCGGGTTAAGCTCCCAGCTAGTGGCTGTCCCTTGCCTAAAGCTGTCACACTTCCTGAAGGCAAGAGAGAGGGTGGAGCTGGCCCTCAGTCCTGGAACTGGGTGAATCCAGACCGCAGTCTGGAGCCAGCATTCTTCCTGAGAACAGCTGGCCTACTGAAGTGTTTCTAGGTATTCCATTGGGCCAGCGACAAAGAAACAAATTTGACCAGGGAGTGAAGGATCATGGGAAATCACTTGGGAGAGGAAAGACCCAGGATGATCTAATGACCTTTCTGTTCAGTATTACTGAGGGCTCTGGGTGACTAGATGGTACACTGCTTATCAGGGAAATGCCAGTTAGAATGAGGAGGGCTTTTTCCTCTTCAGTGTGGCAACAAGTGTGAAAGGCATACAGTATCAGTGCTGTCAGGGATGTGGGGACTACTACTCTCAAACATAGTGAGTGGGAAATTCTATTGGGATATTTACTTTAGAGAACAAATCAACATTATTTAGAAAAATCATAACACATGTGTCTAAAAAGCTCTTATGCACGTCCTCAGGTAAGCATACATACAAGTCTGTTCTTTGCAACATGGTTTGTAATAGCAAAAAAACCCTGGAGAGCCCCTATGTCTAGCAATTAAAAAAATGATGAGCAAAATATGATTGTGGCTATCAAAATAAATAACCAGATCTACATGTATCAACATGAGACAGCCAAAAACCACAGTAATGAGTGAAAAAGCATGATGTGGAATGATAATTCATTTTAATTATCTATTATTATATAACAAGGAACCCTACAACTTACAGGCTTTAAGCAGTAAGAAACATTTATTATATTATCTCCACAGTTTCTGTGAGTCATGACTTCAAGTGTAGCTCAGTTGGGAGATTCTGGTTCAGGGTTTCTCATGAAGTTGCACAGATGTCAGCTGGGGCTGTAGTTATCTGAAGACTTGAGTGGGGCTGGAGCATCCATTTCTCAGGAGGCTCACTGATGGCACTGGCAAGTTGGTGCTGCTTACTTATGGAAGGCCTGAGTTTCTCCCATGTGAACCTCCTCCACAGGGCTCCTTGAGTATCCTCATAATATGGCAGCTCACCACTCCTAGAGTGAGCAATGTCAAGAGCTCAAGGCAAAGTGGCAATATTTTTTATGACCAATCCTCAGAAATCACACACCATTACTTCTGCCATATTCTGTTTATTAGGATTAAGTCACTAAGTTTTGTCTACATTTAAAGGAAGAGAAACCAGTTTCCACCTTTATTTTATTTTATTTTATTTTTTTTGAGACAGAGCCTCAAGCTGTCACCCTGGATAGAGTGCGGTGACATCACTGCTCACAGCAACCTCCAGTTCCTGGGTTTAAGTGAGTCTCCTGCCTCTGCCTCCCAAGAAGCTGGAACTACAGGCGCCCGCCACAACGCCTGGCCATTTTTTGGTTGCAGCCATCGTTGTTGTTTGGCGGGCCCAGGCTGAATTTGAACCCGCCAGCTCAGGTGTACGTGGCTGGCGCCTTAGCAGCTTGAGCCACAGGCACCGAGCCCAGTTTCCACCTTTAAAAGAAAGGAACATCGAGGCATTTTTGGACATATTTTAAAATTAGCATGTGTATGCTCTGATACCATTTATGTAGATAAGATGATACACACCTGCCTGGCTGATCAGAGCTTTCTACCAAGGTGGCTGTGGTGATTGCATTAGGGATGGATTCAACACTCAGGTGTGAAAATTCTTTACTTGTTTTGGGGCTGCCAAGCTTTTAGGGTATGAGTCTTGGGCTACTTGAGGTCATCTATCCAACAGAATTAAGAGAGACTTTCTGAAGGACTGAGAAAGAAATACAGTCCTAATGAGATCACTTGAGTTCCTGGATTAAGATATGCCTGAAACCTGATTTCATCTTTCTCTGAAATTTTCCATTACATAAAACAACAGAATCCCTCTTTAGCTTATGATGGTTTTTGTCACTGTAGCACTTTTGAGGAATACAATCGTTATGGTGTTAGTGTTGGAGTTTAGGTCAAGATGACAGTTGAGGTTAGGCCTGGGGTCTGGGAGAGGTTTGAAATGTTAATTAACACTCAGGGTGGTGCCTGGGGTGGTGCCCCCAAGGAGGGGGACGCTGGCCCCATATACTGGAGGTGGTGGGTTCAAACCCAGCCCCGGCCAAAAACTGTCCCCCCCCCCAAAAAAAAAGAGAATTAACATTCAGTTTTGTCTTTAGTTTTACTTGACTCTCACTTGGAAATATCTCTTGAATGTACCACTGACTCCTCTCCTACTGTCACTGATCTAGTTCAGGCCCTCTAAAGTCTTGCTTGTATTATTGGAGTAGCGTCCTAACTGATCTTCAAATGCCACTATCTTCCCCCACATGCTATGCACCACATTGCTTATAGAGTGTGGATTTGACACTGACATTATCATATTGTTCTCATGCTCAAAGGCCTTCAGTGACACCAGCTGTCTGGAGAATGAAGCCCAAATACCTCAATCTGACACTTGAAATTGCCTATTATATTTTGCCTCAAGCTCCTGTTCCAGCACTACATCCCACTGCACCTCACCACACACATGTACACACACAACACAAGCATTTTGTTTCCCACTTAGGCTGAGGTTGGGGAGTTAGACATGGTTTTGGGATTGGGGTTAAGGCTAAGTCTGGATTTGTGCTAATCAGCCTTCATGATGGTCCTCAGTGATTCTTGCCTCCTGGTATTTATGTCTTTGTGTAGTCATCTCCTACAGTGACTATGGCCAATCTGTGTTACCAACAGGATACTGTGGAAATGGTGAGGATGTGATGATTAATTTTATATATAACCTTGACTGGACCATGGGGTATTCAGATAGTTTGCCAAATAAATTATTGCTGAGTGGGTTTGTGAGGATGTTTCACAATGAGATTAGCATTTGAGTTGGTAGACTCAGTAAAGTAGATCCCCAAATGTGGGAAGACATCCTCTAATCCAGTGAGGGCCTGAATAGAATAAAAACATCAAGAAAAGGAAACTTTGATCTCTCTGCTCAACTGAGCTGGAACATTGGTCTTCTTCTGCACTCTGTCTGGGACTTATGTGATTGGTTCTCTTGATTCATGCCCTGTAGGCTTGGAGCAGAACTTAACACTACTGGTTCTTCTGAGACTCAAACTGGAATATACCATTAGCTTTCCTGGATTTCCAATTTGCAAACAGCCCATCATGGAACTTCTCAGCCTCCATAGTCATCTGAGCCAGTTCCTTAAGATAAATTTTTATTGTTCCTGTTCTGATCTTTTGGGGAGCCACTTATATGCACAGTTATCCCTTGAATATTTTCTTCTATCTGCTTATCATTTCCCTCTGAGTTTTATAAGAACTTTTAAATCAATTCTTCATATTCACTGACTTGATTTTATACAACAGCCAATCTTCTGCCAAATACCCAATTGCCTCCCATGTTTTCTAGCTAAAATAAAAGAAAAATAAATAAATATATTAAAATAAAATAAAAAAGAACTACCTCTATTGCCTTTTTAGACTCAATAGATACATTTTTTTAATCTCCAGAATATTTTTATGTTCAAGGAGTATTTTCTTTTTTTTTTTTTTTGAGACGGAGCCTCAAGCTGTCACCCTAGATAGAGTGCTGTGGCATCACAACTCACAGCAACCTCCAATTCCTGGGCTCAAGCGAGTCTCCTGCCTCTGCCTCCCAAGTAGCTGGGATCACAGGCACTGCCACAATGCCCGGCCATTTTTTTTTTTGGTTGCAGCCGACATTGTTGTTTGGCGGGCCCAGGCTGGATTCGAACCCGCCAGCTCAGGTGTATGTGGCTGGTGCCCTAGCCCGCTGAGCCACAGGCGCCGAGCCAAGGAGTATTTTCTTGTTAAGAATTGTTTTAGAGATTCAATAGCCTCTAATCTTGTGAAGACTATAAATTAACGATTTTTTTAACCCTTAAATTTAGGGTAGTAAAGTGATTTATCCAGAAACATTATTTACTCACTACCTCTGGCAGTAAAGTGATTTATCCAGAGACATTTATTTACTCACTACCTCTGGCAGTAAAGGTGATTTATCCAGAGACATTTAGTGTAATTCTTCATATCAGTATCTTTCAGACCTCCTAGATCTGTGTATATATCCAGACATTACTCTCTATTTGCTTTTTTGTACAAAAGGAGGTCTTTGTTTGTTTGACACTGGGTGTTAAGATGGGTTAAAAAGTCTGTTTAAATATTTTTTGCTCAGACAAAGAGAGGAGGGAAAAGTTTCTTTCTATTTCCTGTACTTTTACTTTGCCCTATTTAAGAGTCAAAATTCTCTAGAGATAGGGAGAGAGCTTCAGGACAGAGCAGATGTGGTAGGGTGTTTTTCTGTTGTGCCAAATGTCTTCTTTTTATCTCCACATTTGTTAGAGCAGTCAGATTTAACTGAGGCAATGATACCTTCTTTAACAAGCCCAGCTGGCCTTATCGCTGGCTGTGCTTGGGAGTGACCCTGTTTATTTAGCCTAGCACTTCTCCTGGTCTGAAGAGGCTTTGGTGTATACCTTGACAGGATTAAGTTTCTCTTCCTCATAAACAGCATCCATGGTCTATTGTTGTCCTCTGGAAACTGGCAGGGATCATAAGCATATTTTGGTTCCTTTTATCCTCTCCTTAAATGGGCCTTTCTCTTGTCTGGAACAGATCATGGCTTTGAAGTCCCTACCTTCAATATAGTTTAAGCTCAATGTATCTTATAGAAATTCTTGAATGTTTCTGGACTGTTGTAAACCTCACCGTTCCTTATTTTCTATCTGTGGAGCAGATAAACCTTACTCTCTCTTAGTCTCATCCTCCACTTGACTAACCAAGTCAAGCACAGGTTAAACTCTACATCCTCTAGGAAATATTCTGGGAAATTTCCCCAAGTAGATACTCTATGCTGTACTCTTACAATTCTTGTCTTCTGCCTGAGTTAGAGCTTATCAACTGGGTTTCTTACTCTATAGACTGCAGTCTACAAAGCATAGGCAGTACTTGTTCTTTCATTCAAAAAATATTTATGCAGAGCCAAGTGAAGCACAGTGCTAGGCTCCTGCCCTGTCACTGGAAGAATTTATGGCCAGCTTCAGGGAACCAAGCCAGGTGAGCAGAAAAGAATGTTGGAACACCATGGGTGGGGCTTTGCCCTGGGCCCAGCTAGCAAGGTAAGTGGGAGGGTGGAGGGAACCCAGCTTTCCTAACCTGAGCTGGCCCTTATGGGGGGCCTGCCGTGGGAACTGCCTAATAGGGGCCATCAGATTAGGATAGGGCTGGAGCTGGGAACTGGGCAGAACTTTGGGTGTTGTGCTGAGAAAGCTCAGCTAGCCAAAGGAAGACATTATGCCTGTGGCTAATATCTCCATGGCTAGAATTTTGGACTAATGAGCTATTACAGGGGAATATAGAGAAGTGTTTTAAATTTGTGGATCAGGATAAGTGACTCAAAGTTACTTAAAAGTTCTTAGAGCTTTGGTTTCTTTTTCTGTAAAATGGGGGAATAGCCACCACGTAGGGCCATTCAGAGGATTAAACAAGACTACATGTGGAGCACATTAGCCTAGTGTTTGGCATTTAGTAAAAATTTAATAAATGTTAATGCTCACTATTCTTTAATATTGTTGACATTATTAGCAGTGCACCTAGAAATGAGTGGCGCACAATTTCTGCTCCACTTTGGAGGTGTATCTGCAGCTATCTCTTAGAACTTCTGGTGTATGCCAGCCAACAGCACAGAAGAGGCCCTTCCCAGTCCAGTGCCTCCCCAGACTTCTCCGTGACTGGGTTGTAGCACTAAACAGCTAGGTTTTCCTAAACATGCTACCTCTACAGATGAGACTTAAAGCTGCCGTCACTCATGTGAGAAAGTCAAGAATCTCAGTGATCATAATGTCATAATGTGATCACAGTGAAACATCTTCAGATAAAACAAAGTACCTCGATGTCACTGAGAAGACAGATTTAGCTATAGAAGACTTATCTATTCTGGGGAACATGTAGAGAGGAACAGACACCAAAGGAGGTTTGAAGGAGCCATTGATAGCTCTTTGAGAATTTTATACTCAAATGTCAATGTCTAAATAAGACCCTCATCCAATCCATTGGACCAACTTTCCTTAGAAGCCAGCCCAAACACTTAGGGCTGGGTGACTGATTAGACTGGAGAGCGAGGGCTGACTTGCAATGATTTTTTTCCTACCTAATGCTATCAACTGACCTTTGGGGAGGATACAGAAATGTGGAGGGGAAAAAGACCAAGACCAATTTTGAACACAGGGGTTTTTAAGGTGTTTGAAGAGTGCTGAAGTAGAAATATCTAGAAGGTGATTGAAAATGTGGATCTAGAGCTCCCAGAGAGTTATATAAAGATGTAAAGAAGGTAATGTCAGCTGTGGGCAAGGACAAGATAGCCTGGAAGTGTGAAGGAGAGTAAGACGAAGATGAAGGTGAAATCCATGGAGAATTGCTATTTGGGGAGGGAAAACAGAAGATAGGAAGCCAGCAAAGAAGATGGAAAAGAAAATAAAATCAGAGAAAGAAGAGTAAAGCTAGGGGCTAAATGTGCTACACCAGACAACTTAAGGAGAGTTTCCATTAACTGGAAAAGAAATGCAATTGAATTTTAAACACATAAAAACAGGCTGGGCTCAGTGGCTCATGCCTGTAATCCTTCTGGGAGGCCAAGGTGGGTAGATTGCTTGAGCTCAGGAGTTAAGAGCCCAGCTTGAGCCAGAGTGAGATCCCATCTCTAAGAAAATAGCAAGGCATTGTGATAGGTGCCTTGTAGTCCCAGCTACTTAGATGCTGAGGCAAGAGGATCATTTGAGCCCAAGAGTTTGAGGTTGCTGTGAGCTCTGACGGCATGGCATTCTACCAACAGTGACAAAGTGAGACTCTGTCTGAAAAAAAAAAACCCACATGAAAATATAATTGGCCTCTCTCACAATGTAAGAAATGCACAATAAAATAATGAAGAGGTACCATTTCTTAAAAAAAGAAAAAGACTTTTTTTAGAGTAATTTTAGAGTTTGCAATAAAATTGAGGAAAAAGGACACAGAGTCTCCATGTACCCTCAGCCCCCACAGGCTTAGCCTCTCCCATTACCAACATCCCCCACCAGGGTGGTACATGTACTACAATTGATGAGCCTACACTGACACAGCATCACCCAAAGCCCATGGTTTATATTAGGGATCGTTCTTGGTGTTGTACATTCTATGGCTGTGGACAAATGTATAATTGTCCACAGTGGACACCATACAGATAATGGACACCATACAGTGGTTACCATACAGACAAAGGAATTGTAAATGTAATTGTATGGTCTCCACTGTATGGCATCCATTGTTTGTATGGTGCCTTTTCAGACTGAATTCTTTCAGGTAGTAACATGCATTTAAGTTTCCTTCCTGTCTTCACATGACTTGATAGCTCATTTCTTTTTAGCACTGAATAATATTTCCCTGTCTTGATGTATCACAGTTTATCCATTCACCTATCAAAAGACATCTTGGTTGCTTTTAAATTTTGACAACCATGAATAAAGCTACTTATCAATATCTGTGTGCAAGTTTTTGTGTGGACATAAGTTTTTGACTCCTTTGGGCCATTTTTTTAAACCTACCAAATTGGTAAGAATAGAAATGTTTAATACTGTGTTGGAGATGATATGGGGAAATAGGCTCCCCAGAATAGTCAGGACATACACCTTTGGCCCACTAATACCCCTTCTGGGAATCTCTTGGGCAGACATGCGTACATATCTGAGAAGATTGCACAAGGATATTCACTGTGGCATTATTTGTTATAGCAAAAGGTTGGGAATAAATGTCCACAAAGAGTGGACTATGGCTCATCATATAAACTATGGCTCATCATTTTAGCGGCATATATGGGTTTGTCAGAACAAATAAAGTAGATCAATATATACCAGAGTGGAACAATTAGCTATTTGAGTAAAAAAAGTCAGTCACAGGACAGAACATGGTGTACTATTGTTTCTGTAGAAATCGACAAAGGTGTGGCTTTGGAGCCCGACTGTCGTGGTTTAAATCCCAGCCCCAACACTTTCGAGCCATGTAACCTGGGGACAGTTGTTTGTGCCCCAATTTTCTCAGCCTCACAAAGTTATCAGGAATAGGAGGGAGACTTACTTTTCCCCTTCTGTACTTTTTGAAATTTTTAAACTATGAGGCTATGTTACCCTAATTCTTGAAATTAAAAATTTTAACAAAAGAAGACATGTGAGTAGCAAATAAGCCTCTGGAAAAATGCTGACCATCATCATCAGTAGGAAAATGCATATTAAAGCCACAAGCGTATATCATCTCAAACCTATTAATATGGCTAAAATGATAAATACTGACAATCTCAAGTGCTGGTGAGGATGCTAGCAAGAGCTAGAACTCTCATGTGCTGCCGGTGGAAATATAAGATGAAACGGCCACTTTTGGAAACAAGATGGCAATTTTTCATAAAGTTCAACATATACCTGCACAGCAACCTAGAAAAATCAGTCCTAGTAATTTACTCAAGAGGAATAAAAACTTCTGCTCAAATATTGTACTGGAGGGTGGTGCCTGTGGCTCATCGAGTAGGGCCCCAGCCCCATATACCAAAGGTGGCAGGTTCAAACCCGGCGTCGGCTGAACTGCAAAAACAGAAAAATAGCTGGGCATTGTGGTGGGTGCCTGTAGTCCCAGCTACTCAGGAGGCTGAGGCAAGAAAATCACCTAAGCCCAGGAGTTGGAGGTTGCTGTGAGCTGTGTGACGCCACGGCACTCTATTGAGGGTGATAAAGTGAGACTCTGTCTTTACGAAAAAAGAAATTGTACTGGAATGTTCTTAATAGCTTTATTTAAAATAAAGTCAAAAAAGTAGAAAGAACCTGGTAAAGGATAAACAAACTTGTATATCTATACAATGGAATAAAAACAAATGAACACCTCATACTCACAGCAACATTGATCAATCCTCTAAACATTATGCTAAGTGAAAGAATCCAGAAACAAACAAACAAAAACAAATACCATGTGATTCCATTTATAGAGAATTTTAGAAAGAGAAAAGTTACAGTGATAAAGAGATTAGTGGTTGTTAGAGATGAGGGGTAGGGAGGGACTAGGAGCAAATAGACACAAGGGAACTTTGGGGGGATGGTAATATTCTACATTATGATCGTAGTTGTTGGTGGTTCTATGACTGTGTATGTTTGTCAAAACTAGAAATGGATAAACAAAGCTAGATTTTTTAAAAAAGAAAACCAGCATTAGTCTAACAACTATAGATTACTATTTTTTTAAAAGGATGGGCTGGTCTATAATGTTCAGTGACAGAGGCATGGCCTAATCTATAATGTTCAGTGACAGGGAAATTAAACAGGATGAGCCTGGGAAGGGACAATTTGTTTGGATTACTTAAGTGGCAGCTTTTGCCGCAATGTCTTCATGGGGGAGGGATGGAATGGATCCCAGACTGCAAAGTGCTGAAGAGTCCACGTGAAGTAAAGAAGTACAGGCAGCCACCTGAGATCACCTTCTCAGAAATCTGTGTGTTCATAGGTACAGAATAAACATGACCCAACCTCTCTGGTGACAAAAAGAAATGCAGACTAAAAGGAAAACGCTATGGCTTATCTGCTTGGGATAGTCTGATAGCCTGAGAGGGCCTGGGTGCAGGAAAGTGATGTATTATCTTTGTAGAAAGAAATTTGAAATAATAGGCCCCTCTTCTCATAGTGTAAACGCTGATCTAGACACTCCATTAGGAATTTATTTTATTTTTTATCTTTTTAAAGTATTTTAGAGATGACTGTCTAACTGTGTTATGCAGACTGGGCTTAAACTCCTAGCCTCAAGTGATCCGCCCATTCAGTCTCCCAAGTACCTGGGATTCCTGGAGTGTGCTACAGCACAAACACACCTGTCCCTCCTCTAGAAATTTGCCATAAGGAAATAATTGAACAACTGGCAAAGGGGAAGTGAATCACAGTATTATTTACAATATAAACCAGTGGAAACAATCAATATATTCAGTACTAGAGCACTGGCTACATAAAATAATGGTTTATTCATTCCAGAATTTGCTTTTAGCCTATAACCCATTTTGATTTATACAGAAGTATGGGAGAAGAAAGGATTGGGTGAGTGGGAATGAGGATGAAGGGGGGACTTTTGCTAAATACTCTTTGCTACCTTTTGTATGTTGAATTATGGTAATCTATTACTTATCAAAAAATTAAAATAGGCTTGGTGCCCATAGTTCAGTGGTTAGGGCACCAGCCACATACACTGGTGCTGGCAGGTCAAACCCGGCTACGGCTTGCTAAAAAACGACAACAACAACAACAGCAACAAAAATAGCCAGGCATTGTGGTGGGTGCCTGTAGTCCCAGTTACTTAGGAGGCTGAGGCAAGAGAATGGCTTAAGCCCAAGAGTTTGAGGTTGCTGTGAGCTGTGACAGCACAGCACTCTACCGAGAGCAACATAGTGAGACTCTATCGCAAAAAAGAAAAAAAAAAACAACAAGTTAAACTTGTAAGATAAAAATTATGATCTAGGCTTGAAGCCTATACCACAGTGATTATGGCACTGGCCACATACACCCAGACTGGCGGGTTTGAACCCAGCCCGGGCCAGTTAAACAACAATGACAACTGCAACAAAAAGATAGCCAGGCATTATAGTGGGCACCTGTGGTCCCAGTTATTTGGAAGGGTGAGGCAGAAGAATCACTTAAGCTTAAGAGTTTGAGGTTGCTGTGAGCTGTGATGCCATGGCACTCTCCCCAGGGTGACATAGTGAGACTCTGCCTTAAAAAAAAAAAATAGGGAGTAACAGCTTCCTTGCAACTGGGCACGGTGAGATGGAGGAGAGAATTCAGGCATCTCTGGCTGGTGAGATCTGCCCAGAAACATCCCTTTGGGGACACAGGGAGACAGCGTGAGACTTCTGGACCCTCTGAGGAAGGCAAAAGCAGTGGAGATCTGGTAAGTGGTTGCATGTGTTCATTCGGTCTAATCCTGCCGGCAGCTGTGGTTACAGCAGCAATGAGATTGCAAACTGGAAAGGCCTTACCTGTGAGCTGTTTGGGTTTCTTTTGGACTTGGCACTCAGTTGAACTGCCTTGGGAGAACTGGGGCAAGAGTGTGGGGGTCTTTGAGTGTTGTCTGGGGTTCCAGACTGAGCCACCGAGCCAGAAGGAGCTACCAGTGTTTGGTTGTGGGCTGTGTGGAGCCATCATAGGAGAACTGCCCCGGCAAGCTCCACCCTCAGGGTCACAGAACAAGCATGGGGTGGGGAGAGGGGGGGACGGGGGGGGGGCGAGTAATCTAGTGACTGAACAGCCTGAAGGCCGGGACTGAGATGCCTTGCAGCCTTAGCCCTCAGGGGCATTGGGTGAGACCGGTTTTGGCACACTGGGTAAGTGGATAGCCACTTAAGGAGTGATCCCAGCGACAAGCGCTTTCTTGGGAAAGCTACTGCTTAGCTCAAGTTAGCAATTTAAAGTGCCTTCTAAACAGGCTGAGGAGGATTTAAGCTCTCCACTCTGCAGGGTTTGAGAAATCATTAGAGGCCTCGGGTCTCCATTTTGTTCAGCCGTATCAACATTGCGATTAACATATCATACCCCAGAAGATCACCTCTTGCCCAGACAATATCAGCAAGATATATATACTGCTTTGTTTCTTGATTTTTGTTTTGTTTTGTGTTTTTTTGTTGTTTGTTTGTTTGTTTTCGTTATTGTTGTTTTATTTTAAATTTTGACATTTTCCTTAAAGATTTTTCTTTTTTTAATTGCTTCATTTTTCTAGTTTAAATATAATTTTTCATTGTTGCCTTTTTCAACAATTAGACTTCAATTTTGCTAGTGTTTGTACCCATAGTAATTGTTTTTTTCCCCCAATATTATCCTGTAAAGTTTTTGGTTTGCTTGTTTTGATTTGATTTATAGCATTTTTATCTTCCCTCTCTACTTGGTGGAGGTGGGGTACTGTGTCCAAACAGGCTGGCAAAGAGCTGCTGACCTAATCACCCAACCAGGCAACCCCAGAGGTTAGGGGCTCTTAAGGTTGGGTCAAAGTACCCTACTGTACACCTATATTGCTCCCATCCCCCTCTTTCTGTGCCTTTCTACTTTTGGTCAATAGTTGCTTCTACCCACCCCTTCTCCTTCCTCCTTTTTCTTTTCTTTTCTTTCTTTTTCTTTTTTTCTCCCTTTCTTTCTTTTTTCCCTTCTTGCTCTTCAATCTTCTCATCCTCTGGTCCTGTACCAAAATGATTCATCGAAACCCTAGTCCAGAAGCACGGCAATTTAAAGAGCAGGAGGAAGTGAAAGGAAAATTAGGACAAGGAAACAGATAAAAGAAATCATGAGACAGAACCAGCAGAAAACTCCTGGCATCATGAAAAACCAGTCAAGAGCACCCCCCCAAGGGGCTGTAAAGTAGATACTGTAGAGGATTCCACCTATAAGGAAATGTTAGAAATGTCAGAAAGGATGTATATGAATCGTGCGCTGTGATTGCACCAATGTACATAATTATGATTCAATAAAATTATTTAAAAAAAAAAGAAAGAAATGTCAGGGAATTTAGAATACAGATGATGAAAACAATCAAGGAAATGAAGGAAGAAATGAAGGGAAATGCTGATAAAGTGGAAAAAGAAATCCAAAACCAGAATCAATTAAGAGAAGAATATAAAAAGGATATGGCTGAGATGAGGGATATGAAGCAGTCAATTAGGGAACTTAAAGATGCAGTAGAAAGTATCAACAACAGATTAGACCATGCAGAGGAAAGAATCTCAGAGGTAGAGGACAAAGCTCTTGAGATAACTCAGATGCTTAAAGAGGCAGAAAAGAAGAGAGAGAAAGCAGAACGTTCACTGGCGGAATTATGGGACACTATGAAGCATTCAAACATACGAGTTATAGGTATCCCAGAAGGGGAAGAAGAAAGCCCCAGGGGAATGGAAGCCATACTAGAGAATATTATAAATGAAAATTTCCCAAATATCACCAAAGATTCTGACACTCTCCTTTCAG
>CAUYON010036430.1:0-87126 GCA_963573935.1 Arctocebus calabarensis
GTTTGTTTGTTTGTTTGTTCAATACAGCGGTTCTCAACCTATGGGTCACAACCCACAGGAACTGTATTAAAAGGAGTATCAATGTCTTTATATAGTGATCAGGAAAATGCCATGAAGGCTATCTGTAACAGTACGATCAAAATATTTCTGAATGTATATGAATCGTGCCCTATGATTGCACCAATGTACACAATTATGATTCAATAAAATTATAATAAAAAAAAAGGATCACGGCATTAGGAAGGTTGAGAACCTACTGGTTTAATATAAGAGTAAGTAGCAGCCATAAATTTCCCCCTTAGCATTGCTTTCTCTATGTCCCATTAGTTTTGATATATTGTGTTTTTGTTGTCATTTGTCTCAGTGTTTTCTTTTTTTTTTTTTTTTTTACAGTTTTGGCCAGGGTTGGGTTTGAACCCACCACCTCCAGCATATGGGGCCAGCACTCTCCTCCTTAGAGCCATAAGCACTGCCCATGTCTCAGTATTTTTTAATTGTGTTTTTGTTGTCATTTGTCTCAGTATTTTCTAATTAACTCTTAGGATTTATCTTTGGTCCATTGGTTGTTTGATTTCCACAGATTTGTGAATTTTTCAGTTTTCCTTCTATAACTGATTTCTAACTTCATTGTGTTATGGTTAGAGAAGATACTTTGTATAATATCTATGTTTTTTTAATTTATTGAGACTTTATTTGTGGCCTAACATGTGGGCTGTCCTGGTTAGTGTCCCATGTGTACTTGAGACAGAGATGTATTCTGTTATTGTTGGATACAACGTTCTATATATTTCTATTAGATCTAGTTTGTTTATTGTGTTGATTTAAGTCCTTTATTTTCTTTTGTTTGGTTCTATTCATTATTAAGAGTGTTGTATTATGGCAACTATTATTGCAGAACTGTTTTTCTCTTCATTTTTGTCAGTATTTGGCATGTGTTCATTCCTAGCATCTGGTCTGTGGAGTTTTTTGTTGTTTGTGATGGTGGTGGTGGTGTTGTTGGAGGTTCACCCTCAAAGCAGAGCCTGATTTGCCAGTGTACATGCTGTGAAGTATTTGGGAAACTTATTTCCTAAGGACAGCCTTATTAACCCAGCGACTGAGGTATGACTACATTGTCTCTCGAGCTACTCTGAGGAATGAGCTAGAATTATCCTCCATGGGTCTTCCTTGGTATCTTACCCTTGCTTACCTTCCTTGCCTTTATTGTCCTATTTACCTCTAAGTATTTTCCTACAGAATAGTTCCTAATTACTTTTACACAAGTACCTAATCTTAGTGCTTGCTCTCAGGGGACTCTGCTTTAGATAGGTACTAACTAATGTTTGTGCTACATTCTTTTTGACAGTGATTATTTTGGAGTGAGATTGGACTGAGGTTTTCTATGCTATCTATTTTGGAGTTCACTTTGTCAGATAATTACTTCAAACTTTTACATAAAAGAAGAATTGGTTAAGGAAGAATTGGTTAAAGAATTGGTTACATAAAAGAAGATACTGGTTTTTTGAGACAGTCTCACTTTGTCACCCTCTGTAGAGTGTGGCAGTGTCACAGTTCACAGCAACCTCAAACTCTTGGGCTTAAGCGATTCTCTTGCCTCAGCCTCCCAAGTAGCTAGGACTACAGGTGCCCACCACAACACCCGGCTATTTTTTTGTTGTAGTTGTCATTGTTTAGCTGGCCCGGGCCAGGTTCAAACCCGCCACCCTTGCTGCATGTGGCCAGTGCTATAACCACTGTGCCACAGGCACCAAGCCAGAATTGGTAAGTTCCATTTGGTTTTCTAGAATGATTTGTGTAGCATAAAAATTGGTTTTTCAAAGATTAAAATAGTTCATCCAGGAAAAGGCTTGATGTTTTTGAAGTCCAGCCTTTTGACATCTTTTATTCTTCTGTGGTTATTTGTCTATTTACATTATGTATCTTTCAGTCAGCTTTGATAAAATTAGCTTTATTGTTTTTTAGCCCTAAGTTTTCTAATGCCACACATATTAGCTTTTTTGGAGAAATCTGTGCTTCACTTGGGTTTCATGTTTAATAGTTATTTGTTATATAAAGTGTTACCTTCTTGTTTCATTTTGTCTGTGAATGTGTATACAGTTTGAATTCTAATTTGAACAAACCAACTGTGAAAAGACATTTGTAAGCTAATTGAGGCAGTTTGATTACAGAAGATAGTTTGGGGAATTTGATTATAGACTTTGGATTAGATGGGTACAAGGAATTATTGTTAATTTTGTTAGGTATTGTGGCTTGTGAGTAAATGTCTTTATTTTCAGAGAGGTATATAGAAATGTGTAGAGATGAGAACTTTGTTGTTTAGATTTGCATTAAAATACTGTGATCAATTGAGAAAAGAATAACTGAAGTAGATATGCCAATTTTTTTGTTATAATTTAATCTGTGTGATGGGGTATGGAGGTTTTTTCTTACATTTTTTGTGTGTTTGAGGATTTTTATAATTAAAAGTTTTTCAAAAGACAAATTTGAGTTACTTGTGTTATGAAATTGGAACACATACTTATTAGGAACACATTCTCACCCGTCCCCACCCCCACTACTTCAGTTCAGTTGGCAAGATAAGCTGCTTTTGCCTAGGACTTTCATCATTTTATGCTATGTAGTTTTTCTTTCCAGGTTAATGTGCTTTGTTTCATAATTACCGTATAGTTTTAAGTTTTACATTAGAAAGGATTAGATGTCTCTTACCAACCCTTTCATTGTATAATTTCTCTGTGAGTTTGTGGAGTTTTAAAAATTGAGATTCATCTCTGACTGAATTCTATCTGTAAGTAGATAGTGTGTACCAAAAGTATATGGATACTGAGCCCTTGCGTATTTTAAAATGTTTTCTGGTTATCTTGATTCTTGAATGGTAACTTGCTGGATATTTAAGCCTGTAAGTATATGTTCTTTTCCTCAGAAACATCAGTTTTTTTGTTTTGTCTCCTTTGGAATATAAGCTATTCCTTTGTTGTGTCTCCATTGCCTGTCTTTCATATCTACTCATCTCTACAATTGCTTTAATTCTTCAGTTTCTAAGAGTACAAAGCAGTCCTCTATAGAGTATGATTTTTTTTCTTTTTTTTAATGTAGTAAGGTCACAGAACTGTTTTTCACCCCTCTTCTGTGTCATATCCTATGTTTCATTTTTTCCACTATAAGATATAAAGTTCCATGAATTTTTATTCATTTTTAAATGAATCAATTCTTGCTGGTCTGGCTTAAGAAATGTGTGGAAATTTGTGCCAATTCCCACACATAGACAATTGCTTTTTTAACCATTGGATCTTTCCTTTAAGTTTCAAACTAGGGTATTTTGCTGCTGATTGATAGTTTCTGTCTAGCCATTTAGTTTCCCAATAGGTAAATAAGAGAGCTGGAACCTTGGGCAGCTGCATATAGGGATTTGTCTTGACCTTTTCTGTGATTTACTAAAGATCTAGGAAGGCAGGGGTCTATAGGAGCAGGGGAGCTTCACCAGATTGGGAGCATATCATTCATATTTGTTTGATATTGGCTCAGCACCTGTAGCACAGTGGTTCCAGCACCAACCACATACACCTAGGGTGGTGGTTTCATACTTGGCCCAGGCCAGCTAAACAACAAGGACAACTGCAACAAAAAATACCTAGGCGTTGTGGCAGGTGCCTGTAGTCCCAGCTACTTGGGAGGCTGAGACCAGAGAATTGCTTAAGCTCAAGAGTGAGGTCACTGTGAGCTGTGACACCACAGTGCCCTCCCAAAGAGCAACACAGTGACACTCTGTCTCAAAAAAAAAAATTTTTTTTTCTATTTTTAGATCTCTAAGTATACTCCAGACATCTTTCCAAAAGGACCATGTTAGTTTGCATTCCCACTAGCAATGTAGAAGTGTTCCCTTTTCTCCACATCCATACAATAATGACTATGAAAATTCCATGAAAGTTGTGTTAACCAGTTTGATGAAAATATTTCAAATTGTATATAAAACCAGTATATTGTACTCCATGATTGCATTAACGTACACAGCTATGATTTTTTTTTTTTTTTTTTTGCAGCCATCATTGTTGTTTGGCGGGCCTGGGCTGGATTCAAACCCGCCAGCTCAGGTGTACGTGGCTGGCGCCTTAGCCCGCTGAGCCACAGGCGCTGAGCCAGCTATGATTTAATAAAAAAGAAAGAAAGAAGTTTATAATATATGAAAAAATTTTTTTTTGTTTGATATTTTCCATTTTGTTGGGTTGAATAGTTTGTTCACTTTGATAGTAAGTTGGATTTGTTTAATGAGTTAGAACATATTTCTCTCTTGGTTACCTTTCTTCCATAGTAACTAAATACCATTTTCTCTGGGAACATACAGTAATTTAGTTTCTCCACATCCTCACCATCATTTGGTAGTGTCACTATTTTTTGTCTAGGTATATAGAGATATCTTTCAGGTTGCATTTCCCTAATAGTTAATGAAGTTGAATATCTTATCATTCTCTCATATGTCATTTATAGGTCTTTGGTGAAGTGTTGTTTGCCCATTTTGGTGTTGGTTGGTTAAGTTTTGTTTTGTTTTTTGCTTTTGAATTTTGAGAGTTCTTTATATATTCCAAAAGCTAATTCTTTTTCAGATATATGATTTGTGGTTTGACTGTGTCCTCCAAAATCCATGCTGAAATTTAATTGTCATTATGACAGTATGAAGAAATAGGGCTTTGTGAATGGATTAATGCTGCTACTATATACAGGAGTGGACTCTTGTGAAAAGATAAGTTTGGCTTCAATTTTCACTCTGTCTCATGCATACTTTCTTGCCATGTGGTATCTTCCATCATGGGATGACCCTCACTAGAGGCCAGTGGCATTTTCGTGGATGTCCCAGTCTTCAAAACTGTGATCCAAATAAACTTCCACTCTTCATAAATTACCAGTCTTCAGTATTCTGTGATAGCAGCAGAAAACAGACTAAGACATGTAGTTCGCAAACATTTGCTTCCAATCTGTAGTTTTTTCAACCTCTTAGTAGCATTTTTCACACAGCAAAAGTTTTTAATTTGACTTAAGTCTATAATTTACCAATTTTCCCCGTTTATAAATTGTGCTTTCAATATTAAGTCTAAGAACTGTATTCCTAGTTCTAGATAGCAAAGAGTTTTATTTTTTTTCTTAAAGTTTTATACTTGCATGTTTTAACATTTAAGTCTGATACATTTTGAGTTAGTTTTTGTCCAAGGTATATAACCATTTTTGCCCAGGAATGTTCAGCTTCCTTTACTGAAAAGACTATCTCTCTTCCTTTCATTTGCTTTTGTATCTTTGTTAAAAATCAGTTTACGGTATTTATGTGGCCCTGTTTATCAGTTTTCTGTTCTTTTCCATTGATCCATGTGTCTAGCCCTCCACCAATACTGTACTATCTTGATTATCATAGCTGATAATATCTTGAACGAGTAGACTGATTCCCTGTACCTTTTCCTTATTTTTCAGAATTATTGTAGCTATTCTAGTTCTTTTGCCTTAACATATAAATTTTAGAATAATCTTGTCTATCTCTATGAAAAATCATTCTAGGAATTTTTTTCATAGACTGAGATTATCCTCAGAGACATTCATCTCCAAATCTACAATTAGAGATAGTTTTATTTTTCTGTTATAGTTTATCTTTTTATTTCTTTCATCTTCCTTTATTTTTCTTTTATTATGTTATTCAGAACTTAACAGTGCTATGTCAAATAAGGGTGGTGAGAGCAGACATCTTTCCCTTATTCCTGATCTAAGGAGGAAAGCATTCAATCTTTCATCGTTGTGTTAGTGGTTAGATTTTGATAATGTTCTTTATTAGGTTTCTCTTTATCCGTGGTTAAAGTTCCTTCTATTTTTGTTTTTATGAGAGTTTTTTGTCATGATTGAGTATTGGATTTTGTGAAGTGCCTTTTATGCATCTTTCATAGAATTTTGTGATTTTTCCTTTGCCTGTTAATATGATGACTAATACTTGTTGATTTTTGTATATTGAACAAGCCTTGCATCCTTGGAATAAACCCCAGTTGATCATAATTCTTTTTGTATATTGCCGAATTCTATTTAGTAATACTTCATAGATTAGTATTTCACATGCTAACTAGTACTTTTAAGTATGTTTGATTCTGTATTCATGAAAAGAGGTAGTGGTTTGTAGTTTTCTTTTTGTACTGTCTCTTTGATTTTGGTGTCAGAGTACTATAAACATGATAAAATGAGTTGGGAAGTGTTCTCTTCTACTTTTAGAAGAGATTATATATAATTGATGTTAAAACATTTTTTAAAAATTATTTTTTAAACACTTTAGAATTCTTTAGTAAAACCATCTTGGCTTAGAGATTTCTGGGGAGTTTGGAGTTGTTTTGTTTTGTTTTTGAGACAGAGTCTTACTCTGTCACTTTGGGTAGAGTGCCGTGGCATCATCATAGCTCATAGCAACCTCAAACTCCTGCATTACAATGATCCTCTTGCCTCAGCCTCCCAAGTAGCTGGGACTACAGGCGCCTACCGCAACACCCACGGGCTGGTGTCAAACTCCTAAGCTCAGGCATTCCACCCGCCTCAGCCTACCAAAGTTGTAGGTGTAAGTATGAGCCACTGCGCTGGCCAAGGAGTTTTAAAATTATGGTTTCAGTTTCCTTAATAATTGTAGGACTATTCAAATTATTCCATATTGGGTAAATTGTGATAGTTTATGCTTTTTTAGGAATTGGTACATTTCATCTAAGTTGTCAAATTTCTATGTGTTGAGTTCTATGTAGTATTCCCTCATCCTTTTGAAGTCTACAGGGTCAGTAGCAATACCTCCTAAATTTATTTTATTAGTAATTTGTGCCTTTATTCTTTTTGTCTTTGTCAGTTTTACTAGAGGCTTTTTCATTTTACTGATCTTATATAGAATCATTTTTTTGTTTCATTCCTTTTCCGTTTTTATCTGTTTTAAATTTTATTGATTTCTGCTCTTATTTTATCCCTTCTTCTTACTTTGACTTTATTTTGCTGTCTTTCTTGATTCTTGAGGTGGGAGCTTAAATAATTGTTTTGAGATTTTTCCTTTTTTTTAATGTAAAGCAATTAGTGCTATAAGTTTTCTTCTTAGTATTACTTTAGCTGTGTCCCCCTATTGTTTTTAAGCTTCTCCTTTGCTGTTTTTACTTGCCTGTATAATTAATAGACTGTAAATTCTATGACAGCAGGAAAAGTTTTTTTTTGTTTGTTCGTTTGTTTTGCAGCTTTTCCCAGTATATAGCATAGTGCCAAGTAGTTGTAAATGGCTTTTGACTCTAAAACTTACACATATATCTTAGCCTGGCAGCTTAACTCTCTTTAGGCCTTAGAACTGGAAAGAAACACAAATTAATACAAATATTCCCTAAAATTAGAGGGAAACTATAATTGAGGGTTTACTGCAAGTAAAATTTTATTCTATTTATTAGGTTTTTTGTTTAGTTAAAAATTATATTGGAAACAATATGAATTAACTCTTTAGCAATGTTTACCCTGTTTAAGGATTTATATTAATGAACATTTGAATTTTTTTAATAATAACAAGATTGCTATAATGAGAAAAGGCACAAACATTTAGTTTGAAATCAGTTCTTAATCTTTTAGCAAATATTAGCATTTTTATAATTCATTCATAGAGCCTATAGACTTTTCAGTATTGTTTTTTCATTTCAAGATTTATAAATAGAGCAAAAATGGATTCTTATTGAATCTACTAACACCATTTTTAAAATATTCCATCTAAAGATAATTTTAGGAAGAAAGGAAGAGGATATGGAAAGTTAATAGATGGATATAGACGAGAGAGTGGTGGAGTGAGAAACTTCGTGATAAATGAAATATGGGTTAGAATCCCATTTCACCATGTTGACTGTGTGATTTGGGTCAATTTAATTAACCTCTTGATACTTAGTTTCTTCTGTAACATGAGACAACTGCTGTCAAGTTTTTAGGTTGCTGTGAGGATCAGAGAAAACACATAAAAGTTTCTAACATGGTACTTCACAGGTACTGTATTTACAAACATAAGATATATCACTGTATCAGATTCATTCCAATTTTAAAAGAGAAGTATTTACAGAAAAAATAAGGGTATATCAAAAGTTATTGGTTTGAAAAGGGAAATAACATTTTGGAATAAGTAAATATAGCAAATGAATATAATTCTGATTTTAAGTACTAAATTGTAATCTTAGAAAAATGTGATGCAAAGTAATAAAATTGCTTCTTTATACCGCAATAAATGTGAATTCCACTAGTTTTCTGAAATCTGGAAAACTGGATGAAAACACACTCTCCTAGCAAAGGGCATTAAAATCTTGGTGATGATAGTATTATTGAACAAATGTGAGAGAAGAGGAACATCCATCTACAAGGACAAAAGATTCCTCAGACTTCTCCAGCACCCATATGGGAAGACTATGGGGTAATATTTAAAAAGTTCTAAGGAGAAGAAAGTTTGTAGTTAGTCAACTTGGTGATTCATATAAAAGACAATAGCAGACATTCTCAAGACTGCTGAAATTTTAGATACAGCATCAATTACGACCATTACTAAAACTACATGCTGAAATCCAGCCAATAAAAATGACATTAATAAAGAACTTAAATTTAGAGGAACTGTGATAAAAGAACTATTGGTGAGCATAGAATCCAGTTTAATGTGTAACATATCCAGGATTAAGCAGTCATGGAATTATAGTTCATAATTTATCTAATTTAAATAAACTATGTAAACTTGTTCCAAACAAAAATAGATTGCAAAAATTGGTTGTTAATCTGTTACAGGGTTAAACAAATTAGTTATTTGGCAGGAGTGTGTGTTTATATACATGAGAGTATGTGGTGGGTGTATATATAAAAATGTGTGTGTGCATAAGTACTGATTTCACATTTCTTATAGCAACACATCAATAGGTACTACCTAAATTTTAAATATATCTTTAAATGAAAGACCTCCAGCTGCTTTATGTTTTTGGTAATCTTCTTAATCTTTAGAGGCATCATTTAGAGGAGAAGGAGTCATATAAGTGTCTAGGTGATGTTGAACAGATCCTTTAGCTTCATCTTATTTTTCTGCAAATTCAAATGAATGTAATTTATATGTTAAATCCTTAAAACAGCATGACTAATATAATCCCAGTTCTGTAAAACTGTAGTGCTATGGTTTGAATATTTATCTCTTCCAAAAGTCATGTTGAAATTTAATCCCCAATCTGGCAATATTGAGAGATGCACCTTTAAGAGATGATTGGGTTGTAAGGGCATTGCCATCATTAATCCATTAATGAATTAGTAGAGTAATGGGTTATCATGGGAGGGGAACTGGTTCCTTTATAATGAGAGAGAGAAATCTGCACCTAACACATTAGCATGCTTAGCCCCCTCACCATTTAACACCCTGTGCTGCTTGGGACTTTTTAAAGAATCTTCACCAGCAAGATGGCTCTCACCAGATGTTTCCCCCTCGACCTTGGACTTTGCAGACTTCATTAGGTCTGAGAAGTAAATTTATTTTCTCTTTTAATTACCCATTTTCAGGTATTCTATTATAAGCAACAGAAAATGGAGGAGGACATATAACAGTGGTTAAGAGTCTAAATTCTTGATTCAGACTGCCAGTGTGACTCTAGGAAGGTTGCAAATCTTTCAGAGTTCATCTGTAAAGTGGGAATAATAGACCCTAGTTAGTGGGAATAGATAGGCTGAGACCCCACGGGCCCTTCAAAAGCCAGGGTAAAGCCCACAGGTGGGCTACCCCTGTACTCCTAATTAAGAAGAAAGGAGTCTGAAGATGCCCTGTCAGAGAAATGTCTACATGATATTCCTGCCTGGGGAAATCAGCAGTGCAGATGAGCTGAAACTGTCAACTAGTAGCTTAGGCTAGAGAAGAAGAGATGTCTGAAGAGATGAGACTTGTTCTTCCCTCTGCTTTTCTCATTTCACCATTACCTGGCCTCTTCGGATGTTCCATCACCCTATGTCCTTACCTACCCTTTACCCAACCTTCCTGAGGGCTGTAACCTCCCCTCTCTCATTTTTAACCTTGAAAGATAACTACTGACTACTATGCATTCTTGCATAAAAAGACTCTGGTAAACAAGACTGGAGCTGCATTGTTTCCGTGCCACCACCAGGCATGTGAAACAGTGTATGCCATTAGAGGTTTCTTATTACATTTGGTGTAAGTTTTGTCCTGTCCAGTAAGCGCTGTCTCCCTTGCTAGCCACTGTCCCAGGTCGTCCCAGGTTACGGTCTACTAGACGCCCAACACTGGTTTATGGTTTATAGATAATTTACATAAAGCTCTTAATATGGGGCTCAAATGTTAGTTACAATCTCTTCTTCTACTTCTGTTTTTCATAAGCTAGATCTGTAATGATACACCAAATGTTAGTGATGTTTGTTTCTGGGTAGAGGGATTTGGGGTGATTCCTTCTTTCTTCATGCTTTTCTCTGTTGCTTTAGATTTTTTAAATCATGAACAACACAAAACTGTCCTTTTAAAAATAAATAACAATTTTAGTTGTCCTAGCAGTTTTTGTACTTCTGAAATCTTAAGTGTTGAGCCTGGTAATGTGTATTTTTAAAATTCTCTTCAAGTGATTATGATTGTGTGTCTGATTTGGAAGTACTTGGCATAAATAACTTCTCCCACCCAATTCAAATGAACATGTAAAGGGGGCCAAAAAAAAGTATGCACATTTTAAGAAAGGAAAAACTATATTAAAATTGTAACACTCATTATATACTGACAACGTTTGTTATCTTACGTATGGGTCACTGTGAAAGTTTTGAGATAGACTGTTATGGTCCATGATTTCACTTCCCAGAAACATAGTTGACAGAGTCCTTTCTGATTCATCTGTGCAAGTTTCAATTTGCTGGGAAGACTTCAGTTGTTTCTGTCTATGTGGATTTTATTTTATTTTTTATTTTTTTGAGAAAGAGTTTCACTTTGTCCCCCTGGGTAGAGTACAGTGACATTACAGCAACCTCATACTCTTGGGCTCAAGCAATCCTCTTGCTTCAGCCTCCCAAGTATCTGGGACTGCAGATGCCTACCACAACACCCAGCTATTGTTTAGAGATAGGGTCCCCCTCTTGCTCAGGCTGGTCTTGAACTCATGAGCTCAGGCAGTCTACCTGTCTCGGCCTCTCAGAGTGCTAGGTCTATAGGCATGAGCCACCACACCTGGCTTTGTATGCATTTTTTTTTTTTTTTGCACCCTCTGTATATTTAAGCCTCTATAACATGCAGTGGCACTATGGTTAAACTATGTCTTCTTCCAGTCAGTTCTGCCTCAACACACTTGTTAAGAATCTGAAGAGGTAAATGTGGTTTTTGCTAAAATTCTGAGTTGGCTTTGGGGTGCATTCTACTCCCATGATGGCTGTTTTATCCTAGGAGAAGGAAAAAAGTGGGCAGGAGTCCTTGAAATTGGAAGGGGGTGTATTAAAAGGAACAAAGAGGAAGTAGTGCATGCTGACAGATAATACTCTAGAAATAGCAGAATATGAAAGACATCAAACAGCTTCACAAATAGTTTTAAATTTAAAAAAACTTATGTAACACCAAGAAGTCAATTTCCCTTCCAATCACTCCAAGATGGATGCCTTGCTAAAAAGAAACATGTCTCCTCAGGTAGGAAAACCCTTTCTATAAACACATCACTAGCCTTCTACAAACAGTAGCTCCTCCATGATGTAGAATAGAATAGGCTTATTTGTAAGCTCAATGGCTCCTTGGAAAATGATTGGGAGGCAGGTTAGTATTCATGGTTACTGGAGGTGGATTGGTACTTTTTCCACTTCATATCTATTGTGATACTGGAAATAGAAATTTTCTCTGGCCCTACAGTCCTTACTTATTTTCTCAGTTACAGTGCTTTCTGCCTAAGTTGTATCAAAAGCCATGGTGACTATTGCCTTCTCCTCCAATACTGGGAGTGATAGACTCTGCAGCAATAGAAAATTGTATTAGTACCTTTTTGCAACAACAAAGAGGTTATATCTGGCATTAAGGTGATGAAAATCACAACTAGGACAAAAAAGAATGGAAAATTAAGACCATTGTGCTACAAAGTGTAGTGTCAGTGGATAACTAGAGATGAGAGTTGCTTGCAGTATGCCTACCAGAGGACATCTCAGAAATCTTAGATTTCTGCTGTTACCTTAAAAGACTTCCTCCAGGTTCATCACTACAGTCTTACTCTTCAAGTCTAACTTTATCTTAAGATATTAGTAGTTATGACATCTTTCATTTACTTGTCTTGGCATCATGTTGTTAATTCATGATACTTTCGCATCACACACCTCTTTTGTCAGTTAAGTCTCAATCACGTACACTTTTTAAAGGGAGGACTTACATAATATCAAACAGATACTCAAATAGTCAGTTCTCTTTGTCTGTTTGAATGAAATCTCAGATCACAAATTTTGGTTAGAATCAGGTCTAGTGAACTGAGCCTCAAATAGTTGAAATTTTTAGAATTTCAAAACATTCACTTAAGACGGGAGGGATACTTTTGATTGCATCTTTTGAAGATTTCACTGAAGGCCAATATGGATGGCAAAAAAGTGATGGGGGTTGTTGAGACCCCTCTGCCAGGGAAAACAGCAGAAAGATGTACTAAGCTTCTTTCTGCTTTAACTCTGGGAAATTGGATTATAGAGGGGTTGTTAACTGGGGACCTAGGTTACTACTTCATCCCCACAGGCTTATCTTTTTGAACTTAAAGGTACAGGTAAGATAGAGGAAGAGGCATGAACAATTGTCTGATAGTTTTGGATGGGTAATTTGCATTTCAGGGATTGAGCAGTTTTGCTCACCCTATGCCTTTCCTTCACCTTTCTACCTCCTCTTACGATCATCCTTTACAAACAGAAATTACTATTCAGGATAAGACTCAAAATACAAGATATGTAATTAGCATAAGCATGTATGTTTTCATGATATGTGAATTTGACTTGTAGATTTTTGAATAAATATTTTTACATTAAATATGAATATGTTTATGAAGGGGACAAAGAGGTTATACTTTTTACTGAAATGTTAATACAGCGGTGTGTAAATCACAAATTTAGAGTGTAACGGTATCACAAAGAAAATAAACCATGTAACCACTAATTTTACTCTTAACATGTTAACATACTAGCTTTTTTCTTTTTATACAGCGTATCTTTTAAAAATTCTTTTATTGTCATCTTTATAAATATGTTGTATGTGTATTTTGTAAGCAACATTTAGTTGTTTTTTTTTCCCCCCCTTCTAGTTTGGCTGGTAATTTTTTAATTTTATTTGGTGTTTTTAGCCCGTTTACATTTAATGTAATTTTCAATATATTTGGGTTTAAATTAAGAACCTTACTATTTTTTTTTCTTTTTATCCCACGTATTCTATGTTTCTTTCTCTTTTTTTAACCTTGCCTTGTTTTTGGTTAAGTATTTTATCATTTCACGTTTTTCTATTAGTTTTAATTATACATTTTTTTACTATATATCTCTCTCTATTTTTTTTCTTTTGCAGTTTTTGACCAGGGCTGGGTTTGAACCCTCCACCTCCAGTATATGGGGCTGGTGCCCTACTCCTTTGAGCCACAGGCACTGCCCATTTTTTACTATATTTTTGTTTTGTTTATATGGTTAAACTGGAGCTTACATGTTTCATCTTTTGAAGTCTAATGTTAATTAGTATTTTTGCCACTCTGGACAGTGAAATGATTTTAGAACACTTAAACTCCATGTACTCCTCCAAACCCTTTATGCTAGTAATTAGTCATTTGTTTTAATGATAATAGTAATACTCATTTTTTGTGAGACTTATTTTTTATTTTGCCCGTTTTCATTTGGATTTATTTGCATATTTGCCCTTTCTATGACTCTTTGTTTTCTATATTTCTGAATTTTTATCTGAAATTCTTTTCCTTCAACCTGAAGAACTTCTTTTAGTATTTATTTTATAGCAGGCCCATTAGTGATTGATTTGCTTTGATTTTGTTTTCCTAAAAATCTTTTCTATATTTTCATGTATAGAATGCTAGATTGGCTGTTCTTTTCTTGCAGCAGTTTAAAAATATTGTTGTACTGCAATCTTTATTCTATTGTTTCCAGAAGAAGTCAGCTATCAGTCTTACTACTTCAAGTTTCCCCCTCCACACCCCCCCCCCCTTGGTTTTAGCAGTTTAACTGTAGCAGACAGAGATACCTTTTTTTTTCCCTTGGGTTTTGTAGAACCTCTTGAATCTGAGGGTTGGTAATCGTTCAGTTTGGGAAAATATTTGGTCATTTCCTCAAATACTGCTTGTCCTCAATTATGTGTCTGTTCCTTCAAAGGTTCCAATTAATGCTTCTATTAGACCCCATCACTCTATTCCTTATATTTCTATTGCTTAATTTTCTTTTTTTTTAGATGGATCTCACTCTGTCACCCTGGGTAGGGTGCTATGGCATCATAGCTCACAGCAGCCTCAAACTCTTGGACTCAAGCTATTCTTTTGCCTCAGCCTCCCAAGTAGCAGGGAGTACAGGTGCCTACCATAAACACCAGCTATTTTTTTAGAGACAGGGTCTCGCTCTTGCTCAGGCTGGTCTGGAACTCCTGAGCTCAGGCAGTCCACTCACGTCAGCCTCCCAGAGTGCTGGGATTATAGGCGTGTGCCACCACTCCTGGCTTTTTTGCTCAATTCTTTATTTTCCTTTATTTTTTCTTTCTGTACTTCGTTCTGCATATTTTCTTTTGACCTAGCTTTTAGTTGATTACATTTTCTCTTTGGCTATTTCTCTTCTGTGCCTATGTTTAAAAAGCTTGTCATTTCATTTCTTGACCACCTTAGGAGTAGTTATTTCAAAGGTATAGGAAAATCTGTTATCTGAGTCTTCTGCAGCTGTGTTTCTATTATCTGCTTTTTTCTGTGTCATCACATTTTTCATTTTGATGCTTGGTTGTTTTTTATTGTGTTGGACATTGTGTAACATAATACGGAAATTCTAGTAATAATTTGAGGTTCTTTGTGATTTTATGTTTCTCTAGAAGAATATTTTTTTCTATTATGCCAAGGCAGATCTTTTTAAGTATCCAGTGAGTGGCTCAGATGATTTCAGCCTAGACTTCAGCCCTGGTAAAGGTTGATCTATTTTTGTTTCACCTGTATTCCTAAATTGTAGCAGCCTTTCAGGGTCCTTGATAAAAATCCTGGTGTATTTATTCCAGGACCTTTCTTCCTAGGCAGACTTTGTTTTTGTTCGTTTGTTTGTTTCCAGACATTGACAGACGTTATTATGGGAGGTTCCCACCCGGGACCCCAACTAGGCAGACTTTGAATTTTGATTTCTGCTTACTTCTCACCTTTTCTCTTCACAATCTGGTATTATCTCGTTTAGAGGAATAGAGCTACCAGGTCCTTCTATCTTATGCCTTCTTCCTGACTTGACCCTACTAATTCTCACTGTCTTGATACCTTACCAATTCATTTAGTTTTTCTGATGGTATTCAGGTGATTGGTTTAAAAGAACATAGCCAGTCTCAGTGCTCATAGCACAGTGGTTAGGGCATCAGCCACATAAGGCTGTCAGGTTCAAACCAGCCCTGGCCAGCTAAAGCAATAATGACGACTGCAACCAAAAAAAAAAAAAAAGAACGTAGCCAATCAGGAAACATAACCATGTAAAGTTATTTTATTTTTGTTATTGTTGAAGTGGTGATTGTTGCTTTGTGCATTCGTTTTTACAAAATATTTCAAAACTGTTTTGGTTTGGGAGCGTAATCTCTTAGACTTCTTTCATTATGCATGCCCTGTTCTGTGAAGGGTAACTTGGTGAAGAGTTTGAGAAATGTAAAGAGAGCATGGACTTTGAGCAGGAATACCTGTGTTCAAATTGTGGTTCATCTTAACTGTCATGCCAACCTTTATGAGTTACCTTTATCTGTTAACTCACTTTTTTTTTTTTTTCCTTTTTGCAGTTTTTGACTGGTGGGGCCAGCACCCTACTCCTTTGAGCCACAAGCACCACCCTTTTTTTTTTTTTTTTTTTTTTGGTAGTGTTACCCAGACTGAATTTAAACACCTGGCCTCAAGCAGCCCTCCCATTTTGGCCTACCCAGTGGGTACTAGGATATACAGGCTTGAGCTACCATGCCCAGCCTCTATTAACTTTAAAAATTTCTCTTGCCTCACCTGCCAAATGAACATAGTGAAATTCAAAAATAAAATTAAAATTAAATGTTATTTAAAATGAAATAATGTGTGGATAGCACCTGGCAAATGGCAGGTGCTTAGCAAACTCATTTTTAAAATTTTCTTGGGGAATAGAAAATTGTAGACTTAAAAGCAGTCTCATAAGAGTTTATAACTTTACTATCTAGTAATTATCAGCAAACCCTTCAAAAGGGCATGTGTGTTTGTTTGTAGGACAATTGAAAAGGATCTATTGAGCAGCCACTGTGTTCTAGACATCTTGTTTAATCCTATTGAAAAATAGAATCTAACCAGTATTTTGCCATTTAGTGGAATAACAGTGAAAGGTAAAGGAAGACAAGGGAGGGGGTGCCTAAATCCAGCATTATAATGAAGTGGGAATGTTAGAGCAGGGATTAGCAAACTTTTTATATAAACGGCCAGGCAAGGTTTTATGAGCCATATTGCCTCACTGTAACTACTCAGCTCTCCTATTACAGTGCAAAGGCAGCCATATTCAATATATACATAAAACTTACAAAAACAAGTAGCAGGCCAGTTTTGGTTCGTGGACCTCAAAACTATGTGAATCCTAGCCTTCTCCAAGCTAAGAATGACATTTACATTTTTTTAAGGTTATTTCAAAAGTTGTTGGCAATGCAGCAGAGTCCACATGTGGCCCACAAAGCCTGAAATATTTTATTTCGAGTTCTTTATACAAAAAGTTTTCTAACCTCTAGGTTGGAGAATAGGGTGGCCATTGCTAACAAAAGAGAAAAAAAGATAGACTTCAGGACTCAGAGTTGACAGCAAAGAAAGAAAAAGAACATGGCGGACAGGCTTAGATCCCCAAAGGCTCTTGATGAGAACAGGAATTTTGTGTGCAAATATTGATGTACCCATGTTCAGTTTCAACAATGATTATCCCACTAATCACTCATCTGTTTTATTGAAGTGTCCTGTTGTACTGTTTTTAGCAGCAAATAGAGGGGCAAACCCACAGGTAATCAAAAGTTAACTGCTAGATTCTCCTATACAGAAGAAATTAACTCTTGATTAAAACTAGATATTATCAGACTTTTTAACTCTTTGTGTGTATATCACTTTATAATTTTATAACATCCTGCTAATTTTTTTCTTACAGAAATACACTTTCGGGAAATGGCCTCTAAATCTTGGCTGAATTTTTTAACCTTCCTCTGTGGATCAGCAATAGGATTCTTTTTGTGTTCTCAGCTATTCAGTATTTTGCTGGGAGAGCAGAGCAACAACCAGCCGAGTATTCTTCATAATGATCCTCATGCTAGGCATTCAGATGATAATGGAGGGAATCATCTAGAAGGACAAATGAACTTCAATGTAGATGCTAGCCAACATAAAGGTATGGATTACTTTATTAAGGAGAAAACACAAGCACTATTTTAGTCTAAGTGTTGAGAAAACTGGAAAAGTTATTTGTATGAATTTTGTTATATCACAATCTATGTTTGTTAATTAAAACGAGCATTATATTCTAGATATTAAATGATAATTCTTCCAATTTCTTTTCAGTAGAAATTGTTTGGAAACCATGATTTGGGAATAAGCATAATATTTCAGATTGCCTCTGAAAATTTTTCTTTAGGTTCAGTTTTTTTATCAATATGTTTATATTGATATCTTTGATTTTTATTATCTTATTTTGGTCAGTTTTTGCTTATGTCTTGTTTTTCTAGGGAAATTCACACTATCTATAAATCTCAAATTTATTTTTGGCATAATACAATCTTTTCTCCTTTTGAGAGACATAAAGAACTGCAAAAGTGAAAAACTAAGAATATGTTATTAATGACTTACTTTCTCCCAGATTTTCTCAGTTGAGTTATCCATGTACTACTTAAATGTTGGTTTTCTGCAAGTTTGTCCTTTAGTCCTCATAATTTCCATCTATCCCTTACTGTCCTTGTCTGCAGCCCAGTTCCAGACGCTATGAAAAGATATTAACACAGTGCAGAGATCTCTGCCAATTGTGATTTATTTGACAGAAAAGAATACATGCAGCTTGGAAACAAATTGGAATTCAGAAATGCAGAGGGTCCCCCATTTAGAGTTGTTTTTTTTAATCTTTCCAGTAGAAAATTTCTTCCTTGCTTCCCTTGCTGGCTGAGTTTTATCAACTAGCAAGCACATGGGTACTATAACAAATCATGCCATGTTATGTTAATATTTATATAACAGTAATTCAGCTCCAAGAAGGTGATCTGTGTTCTTATCATAGAACAGTCTGGTCACTGTCCAGCTGCTCTGTAGCATAGCTACATGTCTTCAGAACATCATTGAGGCCAACCAGTAGTATGTTGGGCTAGGCTTCACTACTGGCACATATGTTACATACGTACTCTTGCTGCTCATTGCCCCCCAAAATGTGGGATATGCTAAAAATGAGTCTACTCCCCTCAAGATTCAACATGTGTTAAGATGAATCTCCTTTTCTTTTCCTTCCTACCTCTGAAAGTTTCTCTTTCCCTATATTCTTTATGTCAGAAACTATGAAATCATGGTAGATACTTGCCTTCCCATTTGTCACTAAATTCTAACAATTCTACTTTATCATTTTTTAGACCTCTATCCACAGTACATTTATTTCCCTTCAGCAATACCCATTTACCTATACTCAACCAAACTTTACCATGCCTTTTGTTCTTTGTTTTGGTGAGCTCTTACTTATTTTTTTCTTTCTATGCAAGCAAATGAATCTTTTTCTCCTTATTTATTTTATTTCAGAATATTACAGGGATACAAATGTTTTGGTTACATGAATTACTTATGTACAGTTTGAGTAAAAGTTATGTGTGCCCCTCATCTAGACGGTGTGCATTATACCTATTAGTTGTGAATTTAATTTACAACTTCCCTCTTGCCTCTTCCAACCTGCTTGCTTTCTGTTGAGTTTTGTTAACAAATGTATATATGGATGTTAATCGATTAGTTCCAGTTTAATAGTGAGTACATGTGCTCTTTGTTTTTCCATTCTTGCAAAGCTTCACTTAACAGAATACTCTCCACTTCCATTTAGGTAGTTACAAAAGGTATTGATTCACCATTTTTTTTCTAAGTGGCCTATATAATACCATGATTTATTAATCTACTTGGGTTGGTTCCACATCTTTGGATTGTGAGTTGTGCTGCAATGAATATTTGAGTGCACATGTCTTTTTGATAAAATGTCTCTTTCCTTTGGGTTAATACCCAGTAGTGGGATTGCTGGATCAAATGGTAGGTCTACTTTTAGTTCTTTGAGGTATCTCCATATGACTTTCCATAGAGGTTGTAGTAGATTGCAGTCCCACTGATAGTATGTTAGCATTTCTTTCTCTCCTCATCCATACCAGCATCTATTGTTTTGGGGTTTTTTTCTTGATAAAAGCCATTCTCACTGGATAGGTGATATCTCATTGTGGTTTTGGTTTGCATTTCCCTGATGATTAGAGACATTGAACAATTTTCATATGTTTATTGGTCATTAATCTATCTTCTTTTGAAAATCTTTCATTCATGTCTTTTGCCCACTTTTTTTATGAGGTTGATTTTTTCTTATTTGCTTGAATTTTTTTATAGATTCTAGTTATAGTTTTTACTCAAAAGACCTACTTTCTGTATCATCTCTTATTTTTTCTAGTATTATTTCTCTCTTCTCCTCTGTTCTACCCACTTTCCTATATCACTGCTTTATAGAATTTATAATCCTGCTTTCTTTTCTTTTAGCACGTCGAACCCTTAGTTCATAGCTCCATTATAACATCTCTTAATATGTAGCAATTATTGGTATGCTTGTCAAACTCCCTTATTAGACTATAAACTTCTTGGTTGCAGAAATATGTCTTATTTGTTTTTTCATCTTTTGTATCAGCATGGCTGGTAATTAATATATAATGAAAGTAATTAATGAATGAATAATTAAAAGAATGGGAGTATCTACCAGATAGCAGCAATGAAGACAAAGTTGTCTTGTCCTAGGTGAAATAAATTGGGGATTTCTGTATATACTGTTTTCTCTATCCATTCAGGATCTGGTATATCTATATAGCTGAGATGGAGCTCCTAAAGTATAAGAGATGCGAATGCTTTCTGACTAACAACAGGGTGACTTTGTCTGCTTTTTTCCTTTTGGATTGTGAATTGATACTCAGAAGGGCATAAAAGTATTTTCAGATTCCACCCGGCCTTTGCTTCTGTTCCCTCTCAGTTAGCTAGGATATTATGTCTCTATTTTTCACAGGACTTAGCTTTTATAATTAATCAGGATACCACATTGCTACTCAAAGTGTGGTTTATAGACTTGTGCTGTCTACAACTACTTGGGAGTAACCAGAAACTTTTATGCTAATTAGACATTAAACTTTTATGACAATTAATTTTGTCTGAATCTAAAAATAAAAACTTAGGGCTGTGTTTTATATTTTTTTTATTTTTCTGGTAATTCATTTTTATCATATTTCCACAAATGTAGGTCTCTTAACTATTGGGAATAAAAAAATTGGTCTTTCACCACAAATAATTTGAGAAGCACTGGCCTGGGATCTCATGTTTGGGTATTCACTCTAGGTTGGTGCCAGTCCGTGTGTGGTGCTGACCTAGAGCCTATGAATGGTTTGCCGGCACTCAGATAAGGCACTTGAACCGGTTTGTAAAGCAGTCGAAGCCTCTGAGCTCATTGATTGGTTAAATGGATTTTGTGTTTGGTAGCAAGCCAGCATGGATGAAAGAAATAGTATGTTGTTTTATATTCTAGCATAAGCTCCTTATTTCTTTGCACCCTGGTAGTTTGAAAAACTCTGCCCTAGACAATCTTGAAAATCCCATCTCTGCCCATTCTGTTCTATTTCTGACTGGTGGATTGCATTTTAGAATGAGGTATATTACTATTAGGAAGTAATCTCAAACCTACATTAATTAATTCTGGTTTGAACTGGGGTATGAAGTCCTTCAAGGCCACCTCGGGGAAATTCATAGCACATAGCATAGACACTTCTGAACTTCAAAAATGAACTACCACTTGATCACCTTGTCTTTCCTGCCGTTCAGAAGCTCTTTCAGAGCAGTGAGAAATTCTTGTCAGATATCTGTTGAAAACTAACTGAAGCTTTCTTTGTATTATGAAATGCCAAGCAGAGACTTTTTAAGGCGGCATTAATGTGCTTATGAATCAGACAACTTGTTAAAATACCCAGGAATGGATTAACAAGCTGTGGTATATGCATACCGTGTAATACTATTCAGCCATTAAAAAACATGGAAACTTTGTATCCTTTGTATTAACTTAGATGGAAGTAGAACACATTATTCTTGGTAAAGCATCAGAAGAATGGAGACGCATGAATCCTATGTACTCAATTTTGATATGAGGACAATTCATGACCTAGTACTTGGTAGGGGATGGGGGAAGGGTAGAGCAGAGAGAGAGAGAAGGGGAGAGAGGTGGGGGAATTGAAGAGCCGGAGGGAGGGGAGTAGGGGTTTCCGTGTGTGACACTCCTATTAGGGGCAAGACATAAGTATAAGAGGGACCTTACCTAAAAAAGGCAATCAGTGTACCCTGGTTTCTTGTACCTTCAATGAATCCCCAACAATTAAAAAAAAATTTTTTTTTTTTTAAATACTGATTTTGATTCAGGGGATTGGGTCCTTGAGAGTCTGTATTGCTAACAAGCTCCCAGGTGATACTGATGCTTTTGATCAGTAAACCACAGTTCAAGAAGAAAGAATTTAGGTCACTGTCAACCTTTGTTAGTCCTGAATAAGATTGACATGAAACCAGTAAATCAAAACACCAATTGACATTAGATTGAATTTGGCATTATTTCAGTTAAATCACTAAATGGTGGGTGAATAGGAGGTTGAGTCTTTGATATTGTTGTAGAAAATGCTTTCTTCAGTACAATTTATTTACATTATATATGTGTGTGTTTGTGTGTGAAATATAACTTTTAAAAATATATTTTTAATAGATGAGAATACGGATGTTGCTGAACATCTCTATCAGAAAGTTAAAATTCTTTGCTGGATTATGACAGGCCCTCAAAATCTAGAGAAAAAGGCCAAACATGTGAAAGCTACATGGGCACAGCGTTGTAACAAAGTGTTGTTTATGAGTTCAGAAGAAAACAAAGACTTCCCTGCTGTGGGATTAAAAACCAAAGAAGGCAGAGATCAACTATACTGGAAAACAATTAAAGCTTTTCACTATGTTCATGACCATTATTTAGAAGATGCTGATTGGTTTATGAAAGCAGACGATGATACATATGTCATAGTGGACAACTTAAGATGGCTTCTTTCAAAATATGACCCTAAAGAACCCGTTTACTTTGGGAGAAGATTTAAGCCCTATGTAAAGCAGGGCTACATGAGTGGAGGAGCAGGATATGTACTAAGCAAAGAAGCCTTGAAGAGATTTGTTGATGCATTTAAAACAGACAAATGTACACATAGTTCCTCCATCGAAGACTTAGCAATGGGGAGATGCATGGAAATTATGAATGTAGAAGCAGGAGATTCGAGAGATACCACTGGAAAAGAAACGTTTCATCCGTTTGTACCAGAACACCATTTAATCAAAGGTTATCTACCCAGAACCTTTTGGTATTGGAATTATAACTATTATCCTCCTGTAGAGGTAAGTTGAGAAATTTCATTATTGTGTAAATACTTGAACTGACTTTAGTTGATAAAAACTAATATATGTATGTTTCTATAGTACTAGGCATCTTCCTTTGTCTTTTTGTACAGAGTGGCAGTGTAACAAAGTAAATGAGAACTGGGACATCAGCTATAGTCATTCAACAAATGTGTGTTGGTGTTACTATATATGCCATGCATTGAGAATACGGAAGTCAATACAGCCATGTTCCAGTTCGTATGCACCTTAACATCCTGGATGGGGAGAGATACATGTACAATAAAGGACAGACTAGTACATTATTTTATTAACTATTTCAGACATACAAATATTTGAGAATAATATACCTTGGATTACCACTAAGCTTTACCAAATATTAATCTTTTGTTACATTTGCTTCAGATTTTTTTGAAAGAAAACAGTGTTACACAGTTGAGATTTACATACCCTCTCCAATCCAGTTTCTTTACCTCCTGCCCCAAAGTTAACTGCTGTCATGAATTTAATATTACCATGCCTGTTTTTCTATTTTTCCTACATGTTTGTATATCCATAAATAATATATAGTAATGTTTTCCAGGTTTTTAAACAAATGGAATCAAACCATATGCATCTTTTCTATAATTTGCCCTTTTCACACATTGAGATTTATCAATATTAATTTATGTATCTGCTCTATTAACATGCTGTGTAATGATTTAACATAGGAATATATTATAGTTTATCCATTCTCCTGCTAATGCATTTAGCAGGTAGAATTTTTTTTTTTCCGGTTTTTCACTATTATAAGCATTGCTGCAGTGAGTAAATGAATGAGATTGGAAATCATGAAAGTTAGCTTTTAGACTCAGTTCTATTACTGATTAATAATGCCTTTAGGTGATTCCCTAGTTCTCTGTCTTCTTTTCTCTAGCCCTAATTATATAAATAATATACTTGATGCTACTACTCTCTTCTTCACAAGCCAGTGCTTTCAAATTATCTTCTAGAACCGTGGTTCACTTAGAGTTCTAATGATTTAAAACCACACATGAAATTGCCAAAGTATTTCTAACTGAAAAAATGTTTTGAGACTTCTTCAAGGGAAGGGTTCAGTTCTATGCTATGGTTCTGTTTGCTTTTAGCCCAGCATGAGGTTGTTTTGAAGCTTCAGGATTTACAGTATTTTTAAGTTATTAATGTAAGGATGAATTATTTTTCTTTTTCTCTATCTTTGTATATGAAATAATTTAGGATAATGATATCTTTGCCTAGTTTTTGTTTTTTTACTTTTTTTTAAAGGTTTCTTAGTATAGTTTTTCTCAACTATATTTTTATATCTCTAGGTATGCAACTTTTTATTACTATTCTACTTAGACTTTTTTTGTTTTTTTTTTTTTTTTTTTGAGAAAGAGTCTCACTTTGTCACTTTTGGTAGAGTGCCATGGTGTCATAACTCACGGCAACCTCAAACTTCACTGCTCCAGTGATCCTCTTGCCTCAGCTTCCCAAGTGGCTGAGACTACAGGCGCCTGCCACAATACCTGGGTATTTTTCAGAGACAGAGTCTTGCTCTTGTTGGTCTCAAACTCCTGAATTTAGGCAGTCCACCCACCTTAGCTTCACAGAGTGCTAGGATTGTAGGCCTGAGCCATTGCACCCAGCCCAAATTTTTCTATTTTTTGTAAAGACGGAGTCTCACTCTTGGCTCATGCTGCTCTTGAACTCCTGAGCTCAAGAGTTGCTCTTGCCGGCTCGGCACCTGTGGCTCAATAGGCTAAGGTGCCAGCCATGTACACCTGAGCTGGCGGGTTTGAATCCAGCCTGGGCCTGCCAAACAAAATGACGGCTGCAACCAAAAAATGGCCGGGCGTTGTGGCGGGCGCCTGTAGTCCCAGCTAACTGGGAGGTGGATGCAGGAAACTCGCTTGAGCCCAGGAATTGGAGGTTGCTGTGAGCTGTGATGCCACTGCACTCTATCCAGGGTAACAGCTTGAGGCTCTGTCTCAAAAAAAAAAAAAAAAGAAAGAAAGAGATCCTCTTGCCTTGGTTTTTCTATTTTTAGCAGAGGTGGGGTCTCGCTTTCGCTCAATCTGATCTTGAACTTGGAGCTCAAGCAATCCACCCTCCTTGGCCTCCCAGAGTGCTAGGATTATAGATGAGAACCACCATGCCCAGCCCTACTTAGTCTTTTTTTTTTTTTTTTTTAACTTACTGGCATATGTGAACACTGTTTTTTTCTTTTTAAAATCTGATTCTGTGACTGAATTCTTTATTTTTGGTGATTTTTCACCTGAGATTCTTGAGGTTTTTTGGGTAACCATAATCATCTGTAAAGAACTCTTTTGTTTTCACGTAATGATAGCTATTTTCTTTTATTATTTATAATGCTTAACAGTAATAGTATCCTGGCCAACAAGTAAAAAAAAAAAAAAAAAAAAACTAAATTAGTTATAATCTGTAGTGAATCTTATCAAAAACATTATTACAATATTTTAGAGCATGTAAAAATTGTTTTCAGAGATCAGCAATTTTAAAATAACTGAGAATGTGGGGAACCTGCAACCTGCACATGTAGCCTTCTAGATCTTTGAGGGTAGCCTTTCAACTGAATCTATTTATTTATTTATTTTTAATTGGAGACAAAGTCTCAGTCTGTCACCCTGTGTAGAGTGCCATGGCATCATAGCTCATCACAACCTCAAACTCTTGGGCTCAAGTGGTTCTCTTTCCTCAGCTTCCCAAGTAGCTGGGACTATAGGCCACAATGCCTGGCTATTTTTAGACTTGGGGTCTTGCTCTAGTTCAGGCTGGTCTTGAACCCACGAATTCAGGCAATCTGCCTGCCTCAGCCTCCCATACTACTGAGATTACATTCGTGAGCCATCATGCTTGGCCTTCTGAATCCTTTTAAGGAAAGGATTTATTCTGTGAAGTTTAGATTCAGCCAAGGGGCCTCACTTAAATATCTGGAGCATTGGCTTTCAACCTTCCTAATGCCGCAACCCTTTAATACAGTTCCTCATGTTGTGGTGACCCCCAACCATAAAATTATTTTTGTTGCTACTTCATAACTGTAATTTTGCTACTGTTATGAATCATAATATAAATATCTGATATGCAGGATGTATTTTCATTGGTCACGACCCACAGGTTAAGAACCGCTGATCTGGAGGCTTTAGTTTAATATGAACTAACCTGTGTAGTAGCCACTAAGCACATGTGGCCATTGATCACTTGAGATACACTGCAAGTATAAAAGACACACCTGATTTCAAGAATTTAGCAAAAGAAAAGCAATGATTTCATTAATGATTTTTTAAATATTTATTACATGTTAAAACAATGATTAAAATATATGCAAATTTCACCTAGTTTCATATTTTTAGTATGATGACTAGAAAACTTTAAATTGTTTTATGTAGCTCACATAACTATTGGACACAGCTGTTTTAGATAATCATGACTTGACCTACTCTTTACTTTCCATATTTGTATCTATTTTAATGTTCTATGAAGGTATAAAGAATAGGTACCAGATAATGTTCCATTGTCTTATGTGGTTTCTAAAAATCCCACATATCCAGTGTTTGTTTCAAAGAGAAAATGCAGTGGTCAGTTTCTTGGTAATTCTTACTATGCTCTAAACTACAGACTCCCAATTTGTAAGTCAACATGATTTTTTTTTCTGGGAACTTGCCAGACTTATCTTCCCCAGTCCTTGCAAAGATAGAGTGTGATTATAATGGTTTAATTCTGAGACCAGCCTGACTCTATTTTCTTTATTTTTTTGCTTTCCAATCCCTTTTTGTTTATTGGACTATTGCTATTTAGTTTTTAACTTGTTCTTAATCCAACCCTATTAAATAACTAGACAAATATTTAAATCTGACTTACTTACCTGAAGGCCTAGGTGATTATTCGGTCAATGATAGCCGACATTTATTGAGCATTTATTATAAACAAAGCATAGTCCCAAGCATTTTAAACACCTGTCTCCCTCCTTTAAGTAACCACCTTTTACACATGAGAAAATTGAAGCTTAGAGACATTGAGCAGTTTGCTCAAAGTTGTACACTAGTAGGCAAAATTTGGTTGAAACCCTGGTTTGGCCTGGAACTTCATCTCAAATACTATGCTTTCTGGGTTCACTTACAGACGAAGTATTATATGTAGACACCAACTAACAAGTGTTTGTAGTCATTAAATGCTGAAGAGGTATCTTTCTGAGACTGAGGCAAGCAAAAGCAAAAAATTACAGTGAGAAAATTAGGAAGAAAAAGCAAAAGTTAAAGAAATAGAGTACTTATCCTTTTTATAGCTGCCCCATTCACTTGAGACTTCAAGAATTTTATCTGCTAAAACACTGAAGGGTATAAGAAAACATTGTTTCAGTTAGAAATACTTTGGCAATTTCATATCTGGTTTTAAATCATTAGGAACTCTAAGTGAATTGTTGACTTCTTCCACAGATCTAATAAATTAAGTTTGAATGTTGAATTCTTTTAAAATTAATGTGTCCTTTTTAACTATGTGAATATCATGTGTTAGCAATGTGCTCCTTATTAACAATGCCTGTTTGCACTACTTTTTAGGGTCCTGGTTGCTGTTCTGATCTTGCAATTTCTTTTCACTATGTTGATTCTACAACTATGTATGAGTTAGAATACCTCGTTTATCATCTTCGTCCGTATGGTTATTTATACAGATATCAACCTGCCTTAACTGAAAATATACTAAAGGAAATAAGTCAAGCAAACAAAAATGAAGATCCGAAAGTAAAATTAGGAAACCCTTGAAAGAAAAACATGAATGAACAGAGGTTAAAATGGCTAGCATTGCACTGAAGAACTTCTGCATTTCTGACACAGAACACCGGACTCCAGTGAGGAGTTCTAAGTGAACATTCCATGAAGAAATCTTCTGTATGAATGACTGTACTGAAGCTTTAAATGAGCTGTGAAGTCTGTTAAAATGTGTTTTGATACAGTAATATATAAATTTACTTGTGTTTTTAAAAAGATGGCCAGGTAGAGAGACTAGAAAAGAGATTTTGTTGCCTATTTTTGACCATATATATTATTGTCACTGGGAAACTAAGACAGTTAAATTTTCTAAAACTACACAGCACCGTGTGAGTTAATACACACATGATACTAAACAGATCTGCCTTAAAGAAAATTTTAGGAAGAAGTATAGTTGCTCAGTGTTAATAAACTTAAGAAATTAGTTTGTTTTTGCCGTATGATATAAATGAACCAACCCCCCAGACACAAATAATAGTTTTCGTCTAATGAAAATTTTGCTGTGACTATTTATAATTGGCAGTATTTCTTCCAGAAGAAGGTAGAATAAGAATGGCACTTATCCTAAAGTGCATTAATAAAACCACATTTTAAAATTATCATGGGCCTTGACTATATTATGTACTTGGTTCTAATTAGTAATCTTTTGCTGAGTCCCTGTTGTCTCTTTTCTAAATATGATTAACCACTCTTGAATACCATTCTCTACTATCACTTATTATTTACTTAAAGCATTAATATTATTCTGTAAACATGCATTTTATAATTTGTTTCCAAATTTACCCATTATCAATTATGGGTAACTAAACTATTAAAGTAGTACATTTAATGCTATTTGGGGATGCTTTTCTTATATCAGTGCCACTCTCAGGAATTGCTGACATTTTTAATTATGTAAAACTCTTCCAACTGCATAATTATAATTTCTTTCATTCTCATCCTGTTGAGAGATGAGAACTTGTTTGTGCCTTTCATTACTTGTTTAGGGTTTTAAAATTTAAAGCAGAGTTTTAAAATTCATTTTAGGATCTGAGGTGGCTATTAGTAACACTGCAAGATTATTTTGAGTGCAGGATTTTGACCAGAGTTAAGTAAAAGCAATAGAAAATGCAGAGTGCGTAAGCCAAAATGGCTTTTATATTAAAAGGTAAAATAATTTATGAATAACAATCTGGAGTTTGATGCTGACTGACTTTTAGGATAATTGTTTTGTCCACGGATAATTCTAACAGCAGAATACCAATTCAAAACTCTTGTCAAAAACATACCAGAGATGTCTCATAGTAATTTGTTTAAAGAGTTTCTGGAAGGAAAGAACATTTTTAATTTTTATTGTCTTTAGCAATACTATTTGAGTGTATCATAACAATATTTTATAGACTTTCTATAAGATTATATTTAGTGTTACAAATGATTTAGATTTCCCTCGTGTTTATCATTATTTTAATTTTATGTGGCTGTCACGCCACTAACTCTGCTGCTTAGCTAAATAATTTCTACTTTTTGTGCCAAAACATGTCAAAACCATGACTTTTGGGATGGCATATTTAAGCAGATATTTGTTTCTTTGGTTAACTGTGTCCACATAGTAAAAACATGAAGCAATTTTTACCTTTTAAATTGGTTTTTGCTGTTTTCACTGTAGCATTGTCTGCCAAAATTTCTATGCATTCATTCTATTCTTTGAACAACTCTTCACTGTGGTATAGACATGAATTTCCATGTATACTACTTTTTCTTTACTAGAAATGATTTACTGTACACATCAAAAAACATTTAAGATTTACTCATAGGAAATAGATGTGACAAATCCTGAGCTTTAGAGTCAAACTGCCTAGGTTTAAATTCTTGCTCCATCACTTACTATTTTTGTAACCTTGAAAAAATTACTTAATCTCTTTGTGCTTCAATTTCCTCATCTATAAATTAGGGATAATAATACTACCTACCTCACAGGATTTTTTTCTGAGGATTAAATAAGTGAGTATCTCTAAGACTCTTAGAACACTGTCCCAGAATAGGGAGCAATATGTATAAGGTTATATTATTATTATGTTACCTTGGAGTGTAAATATTTCATTTAAATTAATGAAAATCTGCTCTGATCAAATCAGATACTGAGGGAAATATACATTTCTTGATATGTAATGTACTTATCATTTTATGATAAGTAATAGTATTTATCTGATGCCTACTGTATGCCAGGTACTGTGTTTAGCTATTCTGTGTACATTAATGTTAATCCTCACAAATTTAGTGTTATTTCCACATTATTATGGATGAGGAAACGAGACTCGGGATATTAAAGTAACTTTTCCATTGTCACAAAGATGGTAAGTTTCAGAGTTTGGATTTATACCCAAAGTCTGTGTGTTTATTTGAATCATGACAAGCTTGGCATTAGTCAGTTATCATGATTTCCATTTTCACTTACATGATATATGACATCTGATACATTGTCCAGTTAATAGATTAACAGACCACATTGTCATGATTTTTAAACTGTGGTTCTCACACTTGCTGACAGCTTGTTAACATGAACCTCTAAAGACCCCAATCCCAGAGATTATGATTTAGTTATGAGTTAGCATGGGTTCCATGAATATGATTGTAAAAGTTTGTTTCTAACAAACAACGTCAAATCACTTGGGAACTTGTCAGAAATGCACCATCTATCAGGCCCCACCCCAGAGATACTGAATCAGAAATTCTAGGAACAAGAGTTCCTAGAAGTTGTGTTTAAGCAAGCCCTACAAATGAGTCTTGTTCATCCTTGTTTGAGAACCACTGCCCAACTACCTACATGATTCTGGAGCAAATAGTCTATGGAACACACTGAAGATTACCCATTGATTAAGGTATTTTTCTAAAACTTAGGTAAAACTAATGTTTTAAATCAGTGTGATGCAGGATCATACTATATTAAATATAAAATGCTTTAAAGATAATTTAAAGAGTTAGTGGATCATTCATTTTGGCAGAATTTTTCTAACTTCTCCACAGTGACTAACATCAGAGCCCACAATAAAATCTGTAATTTTCTAAGTTTAGTACTTTTACTTTGGGACATGAAGGGTTCATTAAATACCAGTAAATACATATTAATTCATTAAAAGCATACATAAATGAGTGTCATCAAAAATGCCCACAATTATTAAAACAATTTTTTAAGAAGTAGCAAATGCTATTTTATAACATGCAGAACATTTTTCTGCTACTTCTACAAATTAAAATTTGTACCACTTTCAAGGATCATTTGACTGTTCTTTATGACCTAATAAGTCAAAAATAATTTTTTCCAAGTATTTGATAGAGTACATAAAACCAAGTAGCATGATGATGACTTATTTACCACCTTTTAGATTAAGGTCTTTGTTATGGATAAAGATTTTAGGGTGGTCTCAAAACATATATGGGTTTTTGATACCTTTATGTTCTCTAATAACAGAATACTTATCTTTTCTAGTGGGAAGTTCATAGATAACAACGGTTTTTGTTCCATAGTTTGTTTTCAAATACCATGAATTTCAGAGTAGTTTTTGTTACTGTATTAAGATATGAAAATAAATCACTGACTAGTTTTTAAAAATTTTTTGGATTTGAGCATTTAAATTTTCTAACTGGTTATTTTCATAAATGTTTGAGTAATTAATTTTCACTTCTTTGAGCCTATCAAACTATATTACCAGATTAAGGTACTTTTGTAATCGAAAGAATCCCTCAATTGATTAGATTGTATAGCATTTTATTAATCATTTAAATTTTCAGTTCATTAGACTATTCTGTCTTTGACAGTTTCTGCTTCTTTGTAGTTATTTCTCTTTATTTCTTCTATAACTAACTTCCATGTTCTAGCTACTCTTAGTGTTGCTTTCATAAGGTTAATTTGGTTGTTAGTACTACATAATGATTAGAATTTCTATCATTTACTGATAATTTTATACCTACTAATTAGGTTTCCCTATGAAATTGAAAGTAAAAGTCTATTGAATAATACCTTCTGGCTCTCAGGATATTTGTGCTACTTAAAATTCTACAATTTTAAATTAATCCTACATCTACAATTATCAAAGGAAGTAAAGTTATTTAGATCACCCACTCACTCACCCTTTTCCCAAAGGGCAAAACTGCCTTGCTTCATTTCTATACTTTACAGCAGGTCCAATAACATACTTATGGAATCTGGGAACGACCTGTGATATATTTTATGCTAAATGTTACCTCTATTTAAAAAAAATGAGTTATGTTTATACATCAGAGTTGAAATAGAAATTTTAACACAAATTGGAATAAAAAAATTTATAAATTCTCTTTAGAGAAATAGCTCTAAAACTAGTTTTAGATTTGAATTGTACTGTATTTCAACTCCTTTACATCTCTAGTTTTCAGTTATATTAGTTGTTTGAATAACTCTGCAGGGTCCTGCAAATTAATAATCTACATGAAGTGTATTATTAGAGGGAAACTAATCTTGCTGCTAAGCAGTGTACTGTACTACTTAGTGAATGTGTTTTGGAATTTAAAAATTATTTAAGGTAATAGTGTCATGAATGGTTTAAAAATGTCTGGTGACTTGCTTATTTTAAGTGATCACCATAAGTCAGAAAAATGTATTTTTAAATATTTTTTAAAGTGCCTTTTGAACATTTTTAAACAATGGATTTAAATAACTCATAAATAAATTGCCATGTTCAAAGTTGTTTCATTTGATTATCTTTGTTTGTACCACAAGTATAATTATTGATGGATTGATGATAGAATTTTAATGGTAAGGCACAACTGTAGATTAAAACTATATAGCCAAAGGGGGAAAAGTCAATATCTTAGGAAGTTTAAATATGTAAATAAAGGAGCCTCTGAAGTACCTCTCTAACAGATCAGCGTCAGACATATCTTCTTTTTTATACAGTTCCCACATATTACATCACTTGATCACAAAGACTGGTACTTCATAAAGAATTCCTCATTTGTTTATCCTTGAATAATCTATTCTGTCCACTCCCCTATTCTCTACCATTCCTCATCACTTTGTGGTGGTATTTTTCTCACAGTCCTCTTCCTAAAGAACCAAGTACACATCGTAGCCTACCAAAGCAAGGAAGCATGCAATGAGTAATAGACACATGGATGAATAGACTCAGACAGACATACAGTAGGATGGAAACAGCCTGATTCATTGAAGCTTAAACCTCAGCAGACTTCGGCAGAGAAGTTACTGTAACTTGCTCAAAGACCTGTTTTGCCACCAGTGCAAGACCTCTTGTTTCCAAGGGATTAAGAATGGTCTACATGAAGGACTAGGAAGCTAATATAACCAGGCAGTGAATGATAATGACATATTCAATGCTTTGGACCTACATTAGCAACTGACTGTTGCTTCCAGCATTAACATTTTGCCAAGTGTAAAATTCATAAAGAGTTCGGTGTAGGATGTCAAGACACTGAGGACAATCTGTAAATGTTTTGGATTAGGCACTTGGGCACTTCTGTAACACTAATCTTTCTACTTGGGAAATGTGAAGTGGAAAACCTTCAGTGCACATAACACTGAGGCATAAACCACACTGCACAGGTGTGGATTCAGGAGGCTGTAGAGGGGACCCAACCTACTTGTTCAAGAAGCCATGAGAAAGTCCCCAAGTATATTGTCAGAGCAGCCATTTTGGTAGTAATTGTGTCCCCAAAATAAGCAAACTTGCAGACACAGGCTATTTTCTGAGTAATCAACACTGCACTAACAAGAGCAGCCACATGGGTACATAAGTTGAGAATCAGAGGCCAGAGGTGGAGAGGCCTGGGCAAGACTCAGCTCTCTATCTCTCACCAAAGCCCTTTAAGAAGTATACCTCCTCACTGCAGCCCTTGGATGATAGAACAGGTGCGAGGGACAAAAGGGATGGTCTCATTCTTCAGAAAGGAATGGTGCTTACCAAAATACTCCTGGAGCATCAACAATAGCCCAGAGACCCATTGAAGTGTGATGCTGAGACCACCCAACTGTCCTGCCAAGTCAAACATATATTTAACAGGCATAGCTTGGAGTACTAAGTACAAGAGAGATCTTGAGACTCAATAAAAAGGTGGGGAAGGGAAATGCAAGACTTAAGTGAATGGTTTATCGGGTGACAGAGAACTAGGAACCAAAGGACATATAAAAAGGATGAAAAGTACACCAAAGCCTCACTGGACAGAAGGAGCATGACTATAGTCTACGTCTGGTGAAAGTTGGCTTATTTGGGGCATGATTCCCTCTCACTTTCTCAGACTAGATGGATGTGTAGCATTCATTAGCAGAAGATGAAATTTATAAATGGAGAACTGGTGAATGGAAAGTGAATAGAAATAGACTGGGTGTACCATTCTGTAATGCCATGTTTATATACTGAAGGCCAGTTTGTGTTGACAGAATGTATTCGGGCTTGTCGGGCAACAGCAGTAGTTCTTTCAGTTAAGGGGAGTGATGAGGTAGTGGTGGGGCTGGTAGAGAGGAGGACTGTCAAGTTCCAGTTGGTAAATATTACAAAACAATGAACACTTTGGTTTTGTCCCTTAGTGAAAATATCAGATGCTTGTTTTCTGCTCCATGTCCACTTTTTCCAAACCCTTAACAAATTCTGTGAGAGCTATGGCACTGTCCCCATCCTAATCAGCCTCCTGAATGGCCCTGTCTGCAATGCTGCCCAGCTGCTCATCTGAGGTCTTCACTCCAACCATCATGAGTAGCACCTATAACAGCTCATCACTGGAGATCTTGTCATCTTTATCCAAGTCATGGTTGAAAAGCAAAGTGCACTTTGTTGCTTTGGCTGTTGAGTGGTTCTGGCTCATTCACATCTTTGCTCTTTTCATTATTCTCAATGGGTCAGAAATGAGCCAAAGTCCTCATGGTTCTCAGGAATCCACAGAAGTGTACCTGTTCCTCTACCTCTGGAAAGAAGGCATTGATGATCTGGTCCCCTAATGGGTTGATGGTAAGTTCTTGAATCATCTAGAAATCTTCTTGCATGAGAATCCCGTTCTCTCCTTTGTCTAAGCCAGTGAACTGGCTATTGAGGCAACTGCTGTGACTGTGAAAAACCAGTCTCCTTCATCTCCTCAGTGATTTGTCCCCTAGTAATGTGGAGGCCTGAGACACTGTCACTGAGCCTGGAGCTGCTTTCTCTGGGAGCACCATCACCTGAAGCCACCCTGTTGGAAGGAGGGAAGGAAAGGAGGAAGGGCTCATCTGATTATTTTAACTGATATTAGAGCAGAATAAATGTCATTTATGGGCAATTTGGGGGGTATTTTCCCAAAAACATTAAATTGTTTTACCATCAAAGCTTTTCAGTAGGCTTACAATTTTTACTATAATATAATTATCTATATATACTCATTTTAAAGCAACAAAATATTACATCTTTGACTTGGAATAATGAACCTTAAAAAAATTGGAACCTACTCAATAGTCCAGGGAAGTATATGTAGATATGGGTGTATCTGTGTGTGTGTTGCGTGTATACACAATCCATTTCTTATTTTAATCTATCATGTACACTGAGAAATTTATTCAACAAATAATCATGCTAACCACCTGCGTCTGATCGATGCTTAATTCTTGTATCAGAAAAATAAACAGTTGAATAACAAGATATTTCAGAGAGGTGTTAGGAAAAATACCAGAGCAGTTTTCTGCTTGGGTTATTAAAGAAGGCTTCTGCGGAAGTAATATTTGAGCTGAGACTTGAATATTTGAGCTGAGACTTGAATGGCAGACATTTTGTATACTTCAGAAGTTATTTACATCTATGAAATTATTTGCTCCTAGTATGTTAAAAGAAAGTTTCCATTTTTACTCAATCATGCCTTGCTTGGGAAATACAACTTGTGATAGCTCACTGAAATGTGATATCAAGGTGAAGAAGCTTGGTGTTTTCGGTATGTTTCATCCAGTGTGCAGGTCTATTGGTATTAGATGTGTCTAGAACAGTGATTCTCAACCTTCCTAACCCTTTAATATGGTTCCTCTTGTTGTTGCTACTAACAACAAAAATGATTTTATGGTTGGGAGTCACCACAACATGTGGAACTGTATTAAAGGGTCACGACATTTAGGAAGGTTGAGAACCACTGGTCCAGAAGTTGTAGGATATGAATAAAAATTTACCTAGTATTCTACCTCTTCCTAGGCAAATGATTACAAATGTTCATAATTTCTTTGAGTCTTGCTTATCTGCCTCAATTTTCAGTAACCAGCTACCCAGTATGTTCTTGATTAGGGTGTGTGTATATATAGTTATTTGGATTAGGTAGCCTGTGAAAACCTGAGGATATAAAGGCCACCTTATATTGCTTTAGTAGCAGAGTCATATAATTTAACATATTTTGATAGCTAACTGTTTTCCATTTAGCTATGTTTGGTTCTACTGCTAATTGATAAGTCATTGGAAAGTAGATTTTTTACTTAAAACAGGCAATTTAAGTTTTCTAAAGGTATAACCTCATAATACTAGAAAGAATACGATATGATTACTGCTGAATTTATCTCCTTGTTACAGGAAAGTGGTGTACAAAGCGCAAACATATTTTTCATCTAATGATACTGATAATTTGGATTGTCCAAGAGAAATTCTTTTAGTGGTTAATTAAGACAAAATGAACATTTAACGAAGTTAATTAAATTTAGGAACATTGGCATTTTCCAGATTAATCTGTAAGTATTGGTAGAATGTGGACGTGAACATTGTTTGCCCTAAGTTTGATTTGTTACTAATTAATGAATTTAGTATTATTGCCTAGAACTTTACTGTAGTTCTTAAAATTAGCCCTGTGTTACATCATTTCTTCTGCCAAAAGAACCAGCAGTTGTTTGTGACTCGTGATTCTTGTACTCTGTTATTGATATTTCTTTTTCCAGAAATGAAAATTTGTCCCGGCTATTTATACACTTTCTCATTACTGCTATAGTGCAGTTAAATACAGTCACTTGCTTTTTGATAACAAAACACTCATTGTCTTTTTTAATATTCATTCCATCACTATTGGGGTTCTCTAATGAAGGCCTATTGAGAGATAAAAAGCACTTCCTTATTTGTAGAACTACTGAATGATGTGCCATCATAGAACTAATTTGGGTATAACCTCTTAATCCTAACAACTAATCAGGTTTTGACTATTGTAAGCTTCAAATTTTTTTTCATAGAAACTCACTCTAAACTGTATTATCTTCCCTCTTCCTCTTCCTGTAACAGTAAAATCTTAGATTTGATAGATTTAGGTTTAATTTCACATTCCATTAATTTTGTTGTCATTGTTAAGATTGTTGTGATAAAAATCCAGAAAGTAGTTTGGGAGAAAAGTAATGATTCAGCTTTTTCTTTAGTTCTATAAAAGATTATCTTTTTGGCTTATTTATGTTTTGTTTGTTTTTTACTGTTTCATAGGATGTGTGTCAGAGATAGGAACAGAAAGGTATAGTTATGCTTGCATTTTAATATTGAGATTTTTTTTCCTTAATTGAAATATTAAAACTATTGCTTTTTCATGTTGAGTTAGGTTTACGTAAGAAGCAGTTTTATTTGATGAAGCAAAGGTAACTACATAGTAGAATAATTGGCCACAGAGATAATTTATGGCTTATCAAGTAAGTTTTACAAGCCTATTTAACCTGGGCTGAATTTGTCCCTTTTTTGCCTTAAAGTTTTTGTCTCTTTGACCCAACCCCTATTCTTCTCTTCTTCTGTTGTGCCCAGATCACATAATCCCCAAAGATCACCAGGGAGACACACTCGATACAAAAGCAAAAGAGCCTTTATTCAAGCTTGAGCCTGGGCCCTCAGTTTACTGGTCGCAGTGGGGGTGTGCTGAGGCCCCTGACCCCTGGGTTGCTGGGGATTTTATTGCAGTTACTAGCGGGGTGGGGGATTTCCAAGCTGTGGCAAGTATGATTGGTTACTTTATATACTTTTTACGCCTATTAGGTGGGCTTGTATCAGATAGTTGTTTTTTGGCTCGGGCTGCTACCTTGCAGGCAGGATGAGCACCCTGCTTGGTCTTGATAGACTGAAAGTGGGCAGTTTGTTACAAAATGGAGTTATTCTTGTTCTTTCACTTCCATGTCTTTTTGTTGTTGTTTGTTTTTCCCCCCCAGAATATTATGGGGGTACAAATATTTTGGTTACATGAATAACTTTTGTATGGTTTGAGTAAAAGTTGTAAGTGTGCCCCTCACTTGGACAGTGTGTCTTATACCCGTTAGGTGTGAATTTACCCCTTTCCTCATACCCCCTCCAACCTGCTTGCTTTCTGTTGAGTTTTCCTAACAAATGTACACATAGGTATTGATTGACAAGTTCCGGTTTAATAGTGAGCACATGTGCTCTTTGTTTTTCCATTCTTGTAAAATTTCACTTAGAAGAATGGTCTACACTTCTATATAGGTAGTTAAAAAAGGTATTGATGTTGTTAGTACTGTTGTTTTTTAAATAGTCAAGTAGTACTCTGTGGTACACATACACATTTTATTAATCCACTCATGGATTGATGGACACTTGGGTTGGCTCCACATCTTTGTGATTATGAATTGTGCTGCAATAAACAGTGGAGTGCACATGTCTTCTTGATAAAATGATTGCCATTTGATCAAATGGTATGTCTACGTTTAGTTCTTTGAGGTATCTCCACGACTTTCCATAGCGATTGTACTCGTTTGCAGTCCCACCAACAATATATAAATTTTTCTTTCTCTTCCCATCCACACTAGCATCTGAGCTTTGGGACTTTTGATAAAAGCCATACTCACTGGAGTTAGGTGATACCTCTTTGTGGTTTTGATTTGCATTTCCCTAATGATTAGAGACATTGAACATTTTTTCATATGTTTATTGGCCATTATTCTATCTTCTTTTGAAATGTTTCTGTTCATGTCTTTTGCCCACTTTTTATGTGGTCCTTTAGTTTTTCTTGCTGATTTGTTTTGAGTTTTTTAATAGATTCTGGTAATCAGCCCTTTACCACGTGTATACCATGCAAATATTTTCTCCCATTCTTTAGGTTGTCTATTTGCTCTATTGAATGTTTTCTTGGCTGTATTTATATAGAAGCTTTTTAATTTAGTCAGGTCTCATATGTTAACTTTTATTGTTGCCGTGATTGCCTCTGGCCTCTTTCCATAAGTTCTTTGCTTAGGCTAATGTCTATGAGTTATTCCAAAATTTTCTTCTAGAATTCTTGTAATTTCATGCCTTAGGTTTAAGTCTATTAATCTATCATGAACTAATTTTTGTGAGTGGTGAGAGGTGCGGATTCTGTTTCAGGGGCTAGCCAATTTTCCCAGCACCATTAATTGAATAAGGATTCTTTTCCCCCAATATATGTTATTGTTTTTGTCAAAGATCAGATGGCAACATGAGGGGTTTTATATCTGCATCTTCTGTTCTAATCCATTGGTCTATGTCTCGGTTCTTGTGCCACTAACATGCTGTTTTGTTTACTACCGCCTTGCAATAAAGCTTGAAGACCAGTAAAGTGATGCCTCCTGATTTGTCCTTTTTACTTAAGGTTGCTTTGCCTATTTGGGCTCTTTTCTTCTTTCATACAAAGCATGGAATTATTTTTTTCTAGATCTGCAAAAAATGATGTTAGTATTTTAATGGGGATTTACTTGAATCTGTAGATCAGTTTGGCTACATACAGACATTTTAACAATGTTGATTCTGGTGATTCATGAGCATATGTTTTTTCATTTGTTTACATCTTCTGCAGTTTCATTTGTCAGTAATTCGTAGTTCTTCCTGTAGAAGTCTTTTACTTCCTTGGTTAAATATATTCCTAGGTATTTTATTTTCTTTATTGCCATTGTGAAAAGTATTGAGTCTTTGGTTTAATTCTCAGCTTGACTTATTGGTATATAGGAATGCTATTGATTTGGTACAATGATTTTTTTTTTTTTTTAGTATCCTGAGACTCTGCTGAATATATTTATCAATTCTTGGCAGAATCCTTGGGGTTTTCTAGATATAAGATCCATATTGTCAGCAAGAAGTGATAGTTTGACCTCTTCTGTTCCTATTTGGATAACCTACATGTCCTTCTCCTGTCTGATTGTTCTCAGTAGGACTTCCAGCACCATGTTGAATAGAAGTGGTGACAGTGGGTAATCTTGCCTAGTTCCAGATCTAAGTGGGGATGCTCTTAATTTTTCCCCATTTAGTATAATGTTGGCCGTGGGTTTGTCATATATGTTTTAAGGTATGTTCTATCTATGCCTATTTTGTTAAGACTTCTTCATGAAAAGGTGCTGAATTTTTTCAAATGCTTTTTCTATATTTATTGAGATGATCTTGTTTTTGCTTCTCTTTATCTGGTAAATCACTGTACAGATTTGCATATATTGAACCATTTCCTTGTATCCCAAGTGAGATGAAGCCCACTTGGTCATGGAGGATTTTTTTTTCCAATGGGCTAGTGAATTTGTTTGCTGGAATTTTATTGAAAATTTTTGCGTCTATGTTCATAAGGGATATTTGTCTGTAGTTTGCTTTCCTTGTTGTGTCCTTTTCTGGCTTTGGTATCAAGGTGGTAAAGGCTTCAAAGACCAAGTTGGACAGGATTCTTTCCATCTCAGTGTTATGAAATAATTTCTACAGGATATATACCAGTTCTTTGTAGGTCTAGTAAAATTTGGCTGTGAAACCATCTGATCTAGGACATCTTTTTGTTAGAAGGATTTTATTGCTGCTTTAAATTTGTTACTTGATTTTGGTCTGATTAAGAGTTCTATTTCTTCTTGATTAAGACCTAGAAGATTGTATATTTCTAAGAATTTGTCCATTTCCTCAGTATTTTCCAATTGTACATCAATCTGGGGTGACTCTTTCCACTCTTTCCTTTTGACTATTTCAAAAGAATCTTGGTTGGCACAGCTAACAGAACACACACGAGTTTCAGATTCTGTTCTTCCCTAGCATTATATATTTTAAAGGCAGTATCAGCAAAATGTGAAGGGATTCATGCTAATTGTCCCTTCTACACACTATACCTTTCTCTGTACATCTGAAGCACACTGCCCTATAAAAGTCATATTCATCACACACATATTTTCAGGGACCTCTGGATCCACACACAACTATATATTTCTGGTTTGCCTAACAGATGTACCCCCAAAATTCAGAGGGAACTTTATTAGCTTTTTTTTTGTAATTCTTGTCTACATACTCTCTTCCAGAGGTCTTCCAGAATACATCTTTAGTAATGATTTAGCCTCATACCATCTGCATCTACATTAGGATTCCAAATTACGTCATTTCAATAATACCCTGCCAACTGTCCTTGCACCTTTAAGCCCCCTTATCTGATATTACCATAATGGAAATTGCCCTTTCCCAACTATAGGCTCCTTCTACCAAATTAAGTTCCCAACTGGGTCTTAGAAGGAGAGATAATTCCCAATTCTATGTTATAAACCAGTATCTATGGGACTGAAGACTTAGTTCCAGGCTCTCCCTCCCAGCACATCTCACAGTGCCACCATGGCAGCAGTGGGCAGCAGCAGTTGCCCCCAGCTTGGCTTCATACAGAGCCAATCCCCAGCCTGGGCACAGAGCTCTGGCAGAGGGAAATCTTCTTTGATTAGTGTGCTTCATAACCATTGTATGAGCCCATGTGTGACTGAGATCACAGCACCTTCCATGGTGGGTGCGGAGCTGGCTGCAGGAGAGTAGGGTCATGAGAGATTGATCCCTGATTGATTCCTCTCCAATTTTATCACTTGGCCATTCACCCCTCTGCTATGCATTTGCATGAAAGGATCTCCCATTTATCTGACCTTTAACATAATAATTCCAGTTGTAAAATAATATCTTAATTTAAGGTTCCATTCAACAGCCACTTCTTACACTCCAGCACTTATGGATTATACTGACACTATTCTCTTTTAGATACAGATTTATAGCTATAGTTAGCCATCCAGACAAGACTCTCCCCAAGAGCTTTCAGGTGGAAGAGAAATGGAGCCTCCATGTTGACACAAAAACTCACAATGAACCCAACATGACAAGTAAACAATACAGGTAATTCCCAAAGCAAATCATCTTAATGCCAACACCTTAAACAAAACCCACAACAAAAAAACACAATACAGGGAATTCCCAGTGCAAATAATCTCGAATGAAAACCAACTTCTCCTAATTCAAAAGGGAATGAATTCCTCAGGCTCCCTAAATCATCTGAGCCATGATTTCCAACCCTAAACACATCCAAATAAAATGGCCTGACACAGCTCAGGAAGGTTTAAAAACTTTTTCCAAATAAATGATATCAAGGGTCTCGGTGGGCACACCAGGGAACCTACCCCCCAAATGGCCAAGGCATCATGATGCTTTTCCAATCCATTTTTATTTCTCACCAAGGTTAAAGTTGGTTGGAGCCATGTCTACTTCAGGGAGAAAGAGATTTGGGAGTTCCCCAGAACTATACAGGCTCCAGCACTGGCTGAGGTAGGTGGTCCCTTACTCTCTCACCCCAACAAATGCCACTACTGGGAAAGATCCACAGCTTGATGTAGGGCTGTTCCTGCATCTTCCAGCTATGGTGGGAGCTGCAGAGTGTTGTTCCACATGATGACAGATGGGCATACCCAGGAACACCAAATTCTATTACCAAAAGTTCAATACTTGTCTCCATGGCCAAAGGAAGAATGAAAAAAAGTGACTTGAGGAAAAGGAAAGAGAAGCTTATAATTTAGAGGCAAATAAGGAGGATGGCTATCTTCTATCTTAGAAAAACCATTATCCTTGAATGGTATGTCAATCAGGTTGATAAAATATCTCAGATTGCATGTGAAGCCCCCACACTGTACCCCATGGTTGAACTAATGTACACAGCTATGATTCAATAAAAAAATAAAAATAAATAAAAACCATTATCCTTGCTATAAGCAGAAATACAGAGCTCTTAAGCAGGTGATGGGTTCAGCTTCAAGCTACTGCTATTTAACTACAATCAATGATCCTCATCAACCCCATCTCCAGCAAACATGATCTCCTGTGACCTCTGCCCAGATTTTCCCATAAGCCATCTCTCATGGAACAAAAAACAAAGAATACTCCCCTACCCCTGCTTTGGGTAGGCATGCAGGTTTTAATTCCCAAAAGGATTGAGAGGGTTTTAAAGACACAGCTCATGAAACATTTTTGCTCTTTTTCAGGCCTTTGGCTCAGTTACAATCTAAGCAACAATAAAATCAAGTCACATCTCTAGAAGGGGAAATGGAGGGAGAAGAATAGACTGGCCTTAGGCTTCTCCATAGCAGCATTAAGTGCTAAACAGAGTGGAGCAAAGTTTATCAAATTCTCAAGAAGAAAAAAAAAATCCAAAATGGATTTCAAATATAAAGTGAGAAGAGTTGGTGAGCAGACATTAGTGGACACTTCTTGAAAAATCAGGAGGATGAAGCCCATCTAAAACAAGAGATGAATGAACAAACATTGAGAAGAGGATTAAGTAAATGAGATGAAAGCTATGTTAATTAATAGGATGTAAGCACTCCAATTTGTACAAATAATCAACACATTCAATCCCAAAGGCATAAATGTATTTATGATCTATGTATATATGACTTAATAAAAATAAATAAATAAATAAAAATAATACAATAGTTTATAGAAACATTTAAATATAATAAATCTTGACGTATAGAAAAGAAGATGAACAAATTAGCAAATGGGAGATGGAAGGGAAGGGAAGAGGTAATATATACCTCCAAACTTTTTTTACCTTTCTGAAGTTAATAGAAATTTTGTAAAGTTGACATTAAGATATAGAAATATAACATTTTAAATAGTTATAAAGGTAATCACCAAGATGAAACTATAAGCCTGTTAATTCCTTTTTCTTTTTTTATATTGTTGGGGATTCATTGAGAATACAAGAAACCAGGTTACACTGACTGCATTTTTTAGGTAAAGCCCCTCTTACAATCATGTTTTGCCCCCACAAGGTGTGGCACACACCAAGATCACAAGCAAGACCCCTCGCTCCTTCCCTCTCTCTACTCTTCCTTTCCCCACCCCTTCCTCATTCTTTCTCTCTCTGCTTTCCCCTTCCCCCACCCCCACCATGACCTTAATTGTCATTAATTGTCCTCATATCAAAATCAAGTACATAGGATTCATCCTTCTCCATGCTTTTGATGCTTTACTAAGAATAATGTGTTCCACTTCCATCCCAGTTAATACAAAGGCTGTAAGTCTCCTTTTTATAAATGGCTGCATAGTATTCCATAGTGTACATATACCACAGCTTATTAATCCATTCCTGGGTTGGTGGGCATTTAGGCCGTTTCCACACTTGGCAATTGTAAATTGAGCTGCAATGAACAGTCTACTGCAAGTGTCCTTATGATAAAAGGATTTTGTTTTCCTTCTGGGTAGATGCCCAGTAATGGGATTGCAGGATCAAATGGGAGGTCTAGCTTTAAGTTCTTTGAGAGTTCTCCATACTTCCTTCCAAAAACGTTGTACTAGTTTGCAGTCCCACCAGCAGTGTAAAAGTGTTCCCTTCTCTCCACATCCATGCCAGCATCTGTAGTTTTGAAATTTTGTGATGTGGGCCATCCTTACTGAGGTTACATGGTATCTCAGGGTGGTTTTGATTCGCATTTCTCTAATAATTAGGGATGATGAGCATTTTTTCATGTTTGTTAGCCTTTCAGCTTTCTTCTTTAGAGAAGGTCTATTCATGTCTCTTGCCCATTGATATATAGGATGGTTGGCTTTTTTCATGTGGATTAATTTGAGTTCTCTTATAGAGCCTAGTTATCAAGCTTTTGTCTGATTCAAAATATGCAAATATCCTTTCCCATTGGGTAGGTTGTCTATTTGCTTTGGTTGTTGTCTCCTTAGCTTTTGAGTTTACAGAAGCTTTTGAGTTTAATTAAGTCCCATTTGTTTATTTTTATTGTTGTTGCAATTGCCATGGCAATCTTCTTCATGAAGTCTTTCCCCAGGCCGATATCTTCCAGTGTTTTTCCTATGCTTTCTTTCTGGATTTTTATTGTGTTATGCCTTAAATTTAAATCCTTTATCCATCTTGTATCAATTTTTGTGAGTACAGAAAAGTGAGGATCCACTTTCAGTCTTTTACATGTGGATACCCAGTTCTCCCAGCACCATTTATTGAACAGGGAGTCTTTCCCTCAAGGTATGTTCTTGATTGGTTTATCAAAGATTAGGTAGTTGTAAGATGTTAGTTTCATTTCCTGGTTCTCTATTTGAGTCCAAATGTCTGTGTCTCTATTTTTGTGCCAGAACCATGCTGTCTTGACCACTATGGCTTTGGAGTACAGCATAAAATCTGGTATGGTGATGCCCCCAGCTTTGTTTTTATCACGAAGAACTGCCTTAGCTATACAGGTTTTTTTCTGGTTCCATATAAAATGCAGAATCGTTTTTTCCAAATCTTGAAAGTACAATGTTGATATCTTAATAGGTATGGCATTAAATAGGTAGATTGCTTTGGGAAGTATAGACATTTTAACAATGTTGATTATTCCCAGCCATGAGCATGGTATGTTCTTCCATTTGTTAATATCCTCTGCTGTTTCCTTTCTTAGGAGTTCATAATTTTCTTTATAGAGCTCCCTCACATCCTTTGTTAGCTATATACCTATATTTCATTTTCTTTGAGGCTATGATGAAGGGAGTTGTGTCCATAATTAGCCTGTCATCTTAACTGTTATTGCCATATACAAAGGCTACTGACTTGTGGACATTGATTTTATATCCTGAGACATTATGTCATAGGCCAACAGCCCCCCAAAAGACCCAAGTCTGTCTCTCACTGTCACAGTTTGAGTCCCCATACGTCTCCAATCCCCCCTTGGGTTAATTCTGGGAACAGGTTTTAGAATACAATAAGAAAGTTCCCTGAGTTCCCAAAGACTCCTAGCCACAGGTAAAACAATGGTAAAAACTCACTCAAGCAGAGTTTCCCAAGCTACTGAGTGTCCCAAGCCAAGTTTGTCCTCGTGCCAACCACTACGATGTCACTCCTTTTGCAAGGCCCGACTGTAACCCCACCCCAAGCTCACTGCCATGTTCTTCCTTCTGTGCTTGCTTGTTTGCCTGCCAACACAGCAGAAAAATGGTATAAAAATCAGCCCGCTCCTCATTTGGGGGCCATTTGCCCTTTAGGGTAGTGACCCGCCTGTGCAGGTGTAATAAATCATCTAATTTGAGCCTGAAGTGGGGTGTATTTTTAGTGTATTTATTATTAGTGTTTTTTTTTCTTTATTATTAGTATATTTTAGTTTTATTAGTTTTTTATTTATTTTTATTTATTATTAGTGTATTTTTTGATACTTCCAGGAGTCTTGTGGTTGAGTCTTTGGGGTTCTCTACGTATCATCAGCAAAGAGGGAGAGTTTGACCTCCTCTGTTCCCATTTGAATGCCTTTTATTTCCTTGTCTTGCCTAATTGTATTGGCTAGCACTTCCAGCACTATGTTGAATAGTAATGGTGACAGAGGACAATCTTGTCTGGTTCCAGTTCTAAGACGAAAAGCTTTCAGTTTTACTCCATTCAGTAAAATATTAGCTGTGCGTTCGTCATAGATAGCTTCGATCAGTTTCAGGAATGTGCCACATATGCCTATAATTTTCAGTGTTCTAATTAGAAAAGGCTGCTAGATTTTATCAAATGCTTTTTTTGCATCTATTGAGAGGATCATATGATCTTTGTTTTTGCTTCTGTTATATGGTGGATAACATTTATGGACTTGCATATGTTAAACCAGCCTTGCATACCTGGGATGAAACCTACTTGATCATGATATATGATTTGTTTGATGATAAGCTATAATCTATTGGCTAGGATTTTATTGAGAATTTTTGCATCTATATTCATGAGTGAAATTGGTCTGAAATACTCCTTTTTAGTTGGGTCTTTTGCTGGTTTTGGTATCAGGATGATGTTTGCTTCATAGAATATTTTGGGGAAGATTCCATCCTCCTCAATTTTTTGTAATAATTTCTGCAGTATGGGAATAAGCTCTTCCTTGAAGGTTTGATAGAATTCTGGTGTGAAGCCATCCAGACCAGGCATTTTTTGGTTGGAAGATCTTTTATTGTTTCTGTAATCTCAGTGCTTAAAATTGGTCTGTTTAGGAGCTCTATTTCTTCCTGGCTAAGTCTGGGGAGAGGGTGTGATTCCAAATATTAATCCATTTCCTTCACATTATTAAATTTCTGGGCATAGAGTTTCTGGTAGTATTCAGAGATAGTCTCTTATATCTCTGTGACATCAGTTGTAATTTCCCCTTTATCATTTCTGATTGAGGTTACTAGAGATTTTACTTTTCTATTTCTAGTTAGTCTGGCCAAAGGTTTATCTATTTTATTTATTTTTTCTAAAGACCAACTCCTTGTTTCATTAATTTTCTGAATGATTCTTTTGTTTTCAATTTCATTGATGTCTGATTTAATTTTGGATATTTCTTTTCTTCTGCTGGGTTAAGTCTTAGATTGTTCTTCTTATCCCAATTCCATAAGATGGCTTGTCAGTTTGTTGATGTGCTCTCTTTCTGTTTTTTGAATGTAGGCTTCTAAAGCAATAAATTTTCCTTTCAGGGCTGCTTTTTTTGCCTGCCAACACAGCACCAAAATGGTATAAAAATCAGCCTGGTATCCCACAGGTTTTGGTAACTTGTATCTTCATTGTTGTTATGCTCAAGGAAGTTAATGATTTCATGTTTTATTTCTTCCTGCACCCAACTGTCATTCAACAGAAGGTTGTTTAATTTCCATGCCTTTGTGTGAGGTTGAACATTTTTGTTAGAGTTAAGTTCCACCTTTACTGCTTTTTGGTCTGAGAAAATACAAGGTAAAATTTCAATTCATTTGATTCTGTTGAGGTTTGTTTTGTGTCCTAGGATATAATCAATTTTGGAGAATGTTCCATGGGCCGATGAGAAGAATGTACATTCTTTATTGTTGGGATGGAGTGTTCTATATGCGTCTATCAAGCACAGTAGTTCTAGGATCTCATTTAAGTCCCTTATATCCTTGTTTAGTTTCTGTTTAGAGGATCTGTCCAGCTCTGTAAGAGGAGTGTTAAAGTCCCCTGTTATTATGGTATTATATGATATCATATTGCTCAGACTGAGTAAGATCTGTTTCAAGAATCTAGGAGCATTTAAATAGGGTGCATAAATATTTAGAATTGAAATGTCTTCTTGTTGTATTTTTCCCTTGACCAAAATAAAGTGGCCATCTTTGTCTTTTTGACTTTCGTTGCTTTAGATCCACATGTATCTGAAAATAAGATTGCAACTCCTCCTTTCTTCTGAATTCTGTTTGCCTGAAAAATTGTCTTCCAACACTTAACTTGGAGTTTTAATTTGTCTTTTGAAACTAGGTGTGTTTCCTGCAGACAGAAAATGGATGGCTTGTGTTTTTTAATCCAGTCAGACAATCTGTGCCTCTTCAGTGGGGAATTCAAGCCTTTAACATTTATTGAGATAGTTGATAAGTGTGGTAGTGTTCTATTCATCTTATTTTGTGAGAGTCCATTGCTTAGTTTTATCTTTTGCTTTAGTGTGGAAGTTAGGTTCTGTCCTTTAATTTCTGAGTTCTTACTTTACTGTTGATCCATTTTGATGGTCAGTGTGTAGAACAGGTTGAGCTGTTTTTATTGTGGTGAATTTCCTCAATGTTTGTATATCAGTAAATGATTTGATTTCTCAATCAACTTTAAAGCTTAGCTTCACAGGATATAGAATTCTGGGCTGGAGATTGTTCTTTTTAAGTAGATTAAAGGTAGATGACCATTTTCTTCTTGCTTGGAAAGTTTCATTAGAGAAGTCTTCAGTCACCCTGATGGATTTTCCCCGGTAGGTCAAGTGGCGCTTACTCCTGGCAGCTTGAAGAATCTTTTCTTTTGTCTTGACTTTGGACAGGTTCATCACAATGTGTCTTGGGGAAGCTCAGTTAGAGTTGAGGCAACCTGGGGTCCAATATCCCTTTGAAATGAGAGTGTCAGATATTGGTGATATTTGAGAAATTTTCATAATATTCTCTAGTATAGCTTCCATTCCCCTGGGGCATTTTTCCTCCCCTTGTGGGATACCTATAACTCGTATGAATGCTTCCCAGAGTCTCATAATTCTGTCAGTGAACATTCTGCTTTCTCTCTCTTCTTTTCTGCCTCTTTAACTATCTTTAACTATCTGAATTATCTCAAGAGCTTTGTCCTCTACCTCTAAGATTCTTTCTTCTGCATGGTCTAATGTGTTGTTAATATTTTCTATTGCATCTTTAAATTCCCTAATTGACTACTTCAGTTCCTTCATCTCTGCTATATTCTTTTTATATTCTTCATATCATTCATCTTTTAATTGATTCTGTTTTTGGATTTCCTTTTGATTCTGTTTTTTCCTTCCTTTCCATAATCAGCAGTTTCCTTCATTGTTTCCTTCATTTCCTTGATTGTTTTCATCATCTGTATTCTAAATTCCCTTTTTGTCATTTCTAACATTTCCTTATAGGTGGAATCCTCTGCTGTAGCTACCTCACAGTCCCTTGGGGGGGTTGCTCTGGACCGGTTTTTCATGATGCCAGGAGTTTTCTGCTGATTCTTCCTCCTGCGTGATTTCTTTTATCTCTTTCCTTGCCCTAATTTTCCTTTCACTTCCTCCTGTCCTTTAAGTTGCTGTGCCTCTGGACTAGGGTTTCAATGAGTCCTTTTGGTACAGGACCAGAAGGATGAGAAGATTGGAGAGCAAGAAAGGAAAAAAGAAAGAAAAAAAAAAAAAAGGAGAGAAGAGGTGGGTAGAAGCAACTATTGACAAAAAGAAGAGAGGCACAGAAAGAGGGGGATAGGAGCAATATAGGTGTACAGTAGGGTACTTTGACCCAAACTTAAGAACCCCTAACCTCTGGGGGTGCTGTGTTGGGTGGTTAGGTCAACAGCTCTTTGCCAGCCTGTTTGGACACAGTACCCCACCTCCACCAAGTAGAGAGGAAAGACAAAAGTGCAATAAATCAAACCGAAAAAAGCAAACCAAAAACTTTACAGGATAAAATTGGGGAGAAAAACCAAATAATAGGGGTAGAAACACCAGCAAAAATGAATTTCTAATTGTTGAAAAAGGCAACAATGGAAAATTATATTTAAACTAGAAAAATGAAGAAATAAAGAAAAAAAGAAAAGAAAAATCTATAGGTAAAATGTTGAAATTAAAAACAAACAATAACAAAACCAAAAACAAAGCAGTATATATCTCTTGCTGAATATTGTCTGGGCAACAGGTGCTCTTCTAGGGTATGATATGTTAATCACTATGCTGATACGGCTGTACAAAATGGAGACTGGAGACCTCTAATGATTTCTCAAACCCCACAGGCTGGAGAGCCTAAATCTTCCTCAGCCCTCTTAGAAGGCACTTTAAATTGCTAACCTGGGGTAAGCAGAAGCTTTCCTAGGAAAGCGCTTGTTGCTAGGATCACTCCTGAAGTGGCTATCCACTTACCCAGTGTGCCAAAACTGGTCTCACCCTATGTCCCTGAGGGCTAAGGCTGCAAGGCATCTCAGTCCTCGCCTTTAGGCTACTTAGTCTCTAGATTACGTGCTCCAGCCCGATGCTTGTTCTGTGACCCTGAGGGTGGAGCTTGCAAGGGCAGTTCTCACACAGTGGGTCCACACAGCCCACAACCAAACACTGGTAGCTCCATCTGGCTCCATGGCTCAGTCTGGGGCCCTAGACAACACTCAAAGACCTACACACTCTTGCTCAAGTTCTCCCAAGGTAGTTCAACTGAGTGACAAGTCCAAAAACACCCAAACAGCTCACAGGTAAGGCCTTTCCAGTTTGCAGTCTCACTGCTGCTGTACTTACAGCTGCCGGCAGGATTAGACCAACAAACACACACAACCAGTTGCCAGTTCTCCCTTGCCTTTGCCTTCCTCATGGGGTCTAGAAGTCTTACACTGTCTCCCTGTATCCCCAAAGGGATATTTCTTGGCAGATCCCACCAGCCAGAGATGCCCGAAATCTTCTCTCCCCAGTCTCACTGTGTCCAGTTGCAAGGAAGCTGTTACTCAGCTGCCATCTTGCTCCAGAAGTGCCCCCCCCTTTTTTTAGGAGACAGAGTCTCACTATGTCACCCTCGGTAGAGTGCTGTGGCGTCACAGCTCACAGCAACCTCAAACTCTTGTGCTTAGGCGATTCTCTTGCCTCAGCCTCCCAAGTAGCTGGGACACAACACACGGCTATTTTTTTGTTGCAGTTGTCATTGTTATTTAGCTGGCCAGTGCCAGGTTCGAACCTGCCAGCCTCAGTGCATGTGGCCAGCGCCATAACAACTGTGCTATAAGCACCAAGCCTAGGCCTGTTAATTATTAAAATGGAAACACAAAATTAAAGATAACATAGGGCCAGGCACAGTGGCTTATGCCTATAGTCCTAGCACTCTGAGAGGCTGAGGCAGGTGGATTGCTTGAGCTCACATGTTCGAGACCAGCCTAAACAAAAGTGAGACCCCATCTCTACTAAAAATAGAAAAACTGAGGCAAGAGGATCACTTGAGCCCAAGAATTAGAGGTTGCTATGAGCTATGATGCCACGATACTTCTACCTAGGGCAATAGCTTGAGACTCTGTCTCAGAAAATAAATAAATAAATAAGACACAGGCCATATAAGAAAAAGGAAGAAGTTAAAATAGAAACTATATCATAACATCACAGCATTAAGACCAAACATGAGGGGAAAAATGACCAATCATAGGTCTATCAAAGTGTAAATATGATTAACTTATAAGTATATGAATATATGAAAACTTGGCATGGATTACTTCTGGGGAATAGTACTAGAATTAGAAGGATATTCACTATTTGTTGTATTGTTTTTTTGAACTTTTAAAAAAAGTATATGTTTTCATAGTTAAGAGAATTAAAGGGGAAAAAAGCCATTGACCCTAGATCACTAGGATACTTACAACCAGTAGTGAAGAATATCCGTAGACATTCTTAAGCAGCACTTGAGGCAAGCAGGTCTACACACATGACCAACAAAGATCTCGAAGTGACTTTGGTTTTTGTCTTCCTGTGAGGAATTGACTTTCTTTAGAAGGGACTGCTGAACTAATTTATGAGGGGGGAAGATGACTGAAGCATTCACCATAGTTGAGCCATGCAAAGGACTAACAGCCTCATCTGTACCCTTCTTGGCATGCTTCCTCTGTCTATTCCAAGAGTGAAGTATACTCAGAAGTTACTGTTTATTCTTCAAGGCTTGCAGTTAAATTATTTCATATCTTTCTTAAATCACTTCTTCGGTTCTGACTTAAGTTCTTACTCTTTTATCATTTATAGAGATAGAAGACAATGAAACATAGGACTACTAATTTCTCGAGCTTAAGGATGTTTAAGCCCCTTGTTTTAAAGATCCAGAAACAAGTCTAAAGATGTTAAGGTTTTAAAAGATGCCAAAATTAATGCCAGATCTGAAAACAGAAGTCAGTTTTCTGACTCTCAGGTCTGTGGTCTTTGTATTAAATTCAACTTATCGCCTTTCCTGAACAACTTGAGCTAAATACTTCTTACTGCTATGTAAAATGCTTGTTGTGTATTTGGTATCTCCATTTTCCAACCATTCACAAATGTTAATAGATTTCAGGCAAAATGAGCGTGATTGCTAGGCATATCATTAGGGTATGTACTTAGGTTTTCTATAATCATTATGAAAGCTCTGCAACAGAAAATGGAAGCTCAAAAGGGTGGGTTTCATGCCTGTAGTGGATAATTAGTATCTATTCAGATTCTCAAAATGTGGTCTTATTTGGAAATAGGGTCTTTGTTAATGTGATTAATTAATGATCTCAAAATGAAATTATTCTAGATTTAAATGAAATTATTCTAGATTTAAATTATTCAAGGACTGGTATCTTCATAAAAGAAGAGAGAGGGAGATTTGACATGAAAAGGGACACAGAGAAGTCCACATAGAGACAGACAGTTTTGAGTTCAGCTATCACAAACCAAGGAATGCCTGGAGCATTAGAAGCTTAAAGAGGCAAGAAAAGATTCCTAGAGCCTTCAGAAGGAGTGTGGACCTACTAACATCTTGATTTCTGGACTCCAGAGCTATAAGAGAATAAGCTTCTGTTGTTTAAGCCACCAAGTTAGTGGTACTTTTTTATAGCAACCCAAAGAAAGCAGTACTATTTACTGCCACAGAGGTGGAAAATGTCCATCAGAGGTTTCACCTTTGGGCACATGACTTCAAAGCTATTTGGAACAATAAATAAAACATGCATTTTGTAGAATAGAGAATAGAGTTAAAAGTGCTAGGCACTAGGGATTGAGTAATCTGGACAAAAGCCAAGAATCAATGCACAGACCATGAGTACTGAAAACAATACTCACTAACAGCATACTGTGCCAGCCCTAAGTCATATATTAGCAGTGATAAGATTAAGACAAGACAGAAGTGCAGTAAACAGAATGTGTTAGGAGTGCAATCATGCAGTTAAAGATAAACAACTCATTTTTTTAACTTTTACTCTTTGAAGCTTTCCACTGTGCTATATTTCTCATGCCTGAGACTTCAATAAAAGCTAGTGAGGAATGTTGGAGGGGGCTGTACCCTTGTATCTCTATGAGGAGTGTTTGCTGGTGTTGGCCTCCTCTGGTCCCTCAGTTCAATGAAAATTATTTGAGTAGGTGTTATTTATTTGCATCAAGTCATACCAACAGCATTGTAATGGTCTTGCAGACTGCTTCCTGGGTTATTCTATTATGTCTAGTATCCCATTTTGCCATACTAACTCCTATGTATGTATCCCTTAAATCACAGATTAAATGCACTTCCCTTTTAGATGCAGTTGCTAAGTTACCCTCTCCTACTCTGGACTTATTTCAGCATTTACCACAATTTTAATAATATTTTAAAAATTATCTAGGGTTTTTTTAAAAACACATTGTGAGAACAGGGATTATGTCTATCTTGTTTCCTATTATGCCTATATCCCAAAGGTTGCCATAAACAAGAAAAATTAACAAATTCATAGTTTTTATAATATCATATTTTACAGTAGAACCTACACAATTGGCCATCTCCCTACATTGACCACCTCCTTAGGTTGACCTAATATTCATAGACCAAACATGCACATGTATGTATCAGTATAGTAGACCCAGTTCCTTATGTTGACCATCTGTGTATGTTGACAAATTAGTGACAGTCTCTTGAGTGGTCAATTTACAGAGCTTCTACTGTATTTTCTATTTTTATATTTATATAATCAACACATAGAAAAATGTTTTATAAAATACTGTTATGAACATTTTGTAAATAAAGATATATTTAGCTACAATTTTCTATTTTCCCACTTATGAGTGTATGGTGACTTTTGGGACACCCTGTACATATGTAAAATTTCAAAATCACTATACATTATACATATGAAAACATCACTGTGTACTCCATAGATAGGTATAATAAGTAAATGGTGACAAAAGAAAGTTCTCAGGCTACTGTATGTTCCCCTTTTTTTGTTCCATATTTATGGAGACTTTCTATACAAAACACTTTTCTTGTGAATACAGAAGCAGAAAACCCGTTTAGGGGTCCCTAAGAAAATCTGACATTTCAAAGTATTGTCATCTGCTACATTTCAATGTTCCTAAAGCAATGAGCAGAAGAAGGAGGAGAAAACAGTGTGTGGTGATAATTTTTACATTTACATTTCAAATCACAAATATTTTATTATAAGATGTTTCTCAAATCCAAAAGATCAACAGTTCTTTCATTTCCTTCAGTCATGAATTCACCCATTTGACAAACTTTTACTGGACATACATGGTCTGCCAAGTATAGAAAGAACAAAAGGAGGACTTAGCCTGCAGTTAAAGCTTGCCTGGAGGAACTCACATTCTGGTTGGGTGTTGACATGGCAGTGAACAAATAGCCTCAGTATAGAATGATATGTGATATGATAGAGATGTTATAGGAAACTATGGGAGGACTGTGCATGAAGTGTTTGGTAATCTAGGATGTTTCAAAGAAATGGCAGAATTTCAATTAGATATTAAAGAATAAGATGCAGTTACAATTTTATAATTTTATAATTATAACTCTATATACTATATTCTTGTAGCACAGAAGAGTTCCCAGTTTTTCCCCAAGTGCAATCCCTGTTTCAAAAAAAAAAAAAAATTTAAGATAGGGTTAAAAAAAAAAAAGATAGGGTTTTTTCTCTGTCACCTAAGGCTACAGTACAGTGGCATCATCATAGCTCACCACAACCTCAAACTCTTAGGCTCAAGCAATCCCCCACCTGGTAGCTGGGACTGTAAGCATGTGCCACTATGCTGGCTCATTTTTTCCTTTTTTGTAGAGATAGTGTCTTTTGCTCAGGTTAGTCTTGAACTCATAGCCATTAGCAATTCTTCTGCCTCAGCATCCCAAAGTGCTAGGATTACAGGTATGAGCCACAGCCTTGCAGCAATTTTTTCAGTTTTGATACAAAGGTAATGTATACATTTGGCAAGACAGAATGAATGGTATAAAATGAAAAGTCTCTTCCCACTGCCCCTACCCAACAGTCCCTTTGTGTAAACATAACAGAACTCTATCCTCCAGGATACAAAAACAAAAAAGGTTTTGTTTTTTTAATTTGCAAACTATCTATATCATTCTGCTCCATGTTTCTGTTTATCTCTCTAACAATTTGGAGGTTTTCCTTCTTAATAGTTAAATAGATCTATGTATATATGTGCTATCATTTTTTTAGTCATTCCTCCATTGATAATTGAGTTGGATTATAGGCTTTTTCTGGTATAAATATGGCTGCACTAAATGTGTTAAAATGATTACCTGGTTATAACCATGTATTAAGTTCCTGGCAAGGAATTGCTGGGTCAAAAAATATATGAGTTAAACATTTATGGACATTGCCAAGTTTTTTTTCTAAAAAATGTGTCCTGTCTTATACTACCACTTAATATTTGAGTTTATTTCCCTGCCCCTTTTACCAAAATGTTTGATTAGCAAATGTATCAGTTTTGGTCAGTTGTTATACCACTGTTTTAATATCTGATATTAATAATTATGTTGACTTATACTTTTAAAAATTTGATTGAATAATTTTTTGCACATTGGTAATTTGCCTTTCATTTTTAGCTAATTCTATTGGATTATTACATTTTTTAAATTTTCATATATTCTGAATATTGGTCCATTTTTTATGTTATTTGTTTTTGTACATAACGGTTTTTTTTTCCATTTTCAGATAAGTCAATTTATCAGTCTGTTCTTACAGCTATTGAATTTTGTGTCTTGCTCCCACCAAAGTTCTAAATAAATATTCTTATATTTCCCTCTATTACTTTCATAGCTTCATTTCTTTATGTTTGTATTTTTGATCTCTCTAGATTTTCTTAAATAGTATAAACTTGGAAAACATCTTTAAACTTGCTACCTAATTGTTCAATACACTTTATATGCTTATCCATATTTTCAACATTTACTTTAAATGTTACTTCACTGAACTCAACTTTAGTGCCAGTTTGTGTTTGTGTGTGAATGTTCTATTTTGTTTGGATCATTTGCCTACTTCTTTTGAAGTATCACATTGTTTTTGTAATTTTAGATTCATATTACTTAATAACTAGCAGAATAAATTACCTAATCATTTCATATGGATAGTATGATCAATTCTACTATATATCACTACATTATACCATGAATCTTTTCTAGAATCATTGCCAGAAATAACACCACCTCCCCCCTATTTCTGCTGGAGAACTGACATCTCCCCTGGGAAACTGACAGTGAAAATACTTTTCAGAGGCAATCCCATCTTTACCCAGAGCAATATGATCTGGATTTGGATTTGTAGCCCCCATGATCTCGTCTCAGTAAGTACAGTTGGGCCCTCTGGATTCAACCAAGCGTGGATCAAAAATATTCAACAACAACAAAATGACAATACAACAATAAAAACTACAAATAAAACATGCAGTATAACAATTATTTACATAGCACTTACATTGTATTAGGTATTATAAGTAGAAATGATTTAAAGCATACAGGAGGTTGTATACAAGTTATAAAAATACTTTGCCATTTTATATAAGGGACTTGAGCATCCATGGAGTTTGGTATCCTCAAGGTTCCAGAAACAATCTCCTGAGAGCAGTACTGAGGGGTGACTGTATTTCACAATGTGTATTATTTGTACACGTGGCACAGCCCCAACCAAATCCAAATGGGGCTGCACCAGACCCAATCCTGTTCCTGCTCCCTCTCATCGTATTACGAGTCTCAAGCACGTCTCAGCATCCATCTGATTTGGTCACCTCATTTTACTAATCAGCCTGGAAACAACATTATATTATGTTCCTTTGTAAAATTGACTACTTCCAAGTCAATCTTCACCCTCTTTAAAATATCACAGTTTGGGAACTAGAAGCAGGTAAAGAGTTGGGGAGATAAGTGAATTCACCTTATTTTGTTCACAACCCTAAGTTACACTTATGACCAGCTATTTCTGAGATTCTTAAGTAAATGTTTTTTGTTTTTTTCCTATCTGAAAGTCTCACAGTCTTTACCAGGTTAGCCTCTTATTCCATGTCTTATTATACTTAGACCCCCTCAGTCTACTAGGCCAAATTTTCAACAATTTACCAAATAGAAAACTGGCATTCAGAGGTTGAGTGACTCAGAGTAAGAACAAGTGAAGCAGAACTGACTGGTGAGACTTAACTGGAGTCTGAACTTTTTTTTTTTTTTTTTTCAGTTTTTGGCCAGGGCCGCGTTTGAACCCGCCACCTCCAGTATATGGGTCCAGTGCCCTGCTCCTTTAAGCCACAGGCGCCACCTCTGAGTCTGAATTTTCAAACGCATCAAGGTCTTTCTATTTGAATAATGTACAGACTGAGAGAGTCGTAAGAGAAAGAACTACTGTGTGCTCATAAAGCCTAATTTAGGATCATAAATGGCCTCATTAAGGGCTAATCACCTCATACTAATATAAACTTGTGATTTATTATATAATCTTTAGTTCTAGATTAAGCAGTAGAAATTTATTTGCAGACTTTACAAATCCTACTTAGAGATTATTTTCTCAATTTGCTCTTTGATGACTTAAAGTCCCTGCAGAGAATTGTTTGAAACTCACTCATCACAATGTCTTTATGAAGGGTTTCCTTTTTTTCCTCTTCTCATCTAAAACATTTGATGCAGAATTATCCAAATTTTATGTTGCTACTGAAACTGAAATAAGTGAAGCAAGGGAAATAAAAGCTGGGCAATGTGAACCAGGGACTTTTCCCAGCCACACAGTTGTTAGTGTCAGTTGAGACTAATCTTTTTTTTAATGAAGTTAAAGTAGAACTTTCCTTTGAACTGATACTGTTTTTCTTCGGACTCTATATTATGTGGCAGGATGGCAGTTGTTTCCTCTCTAAGGAATTAAAAATTAACTTCATCCCACGGCATGGTGTGTTAAAATCAGGACTTCTTATGTTTACTTCCTCTTTCACTTCTCCAACAGGTAATTCTACATAAGATTTAACCCAAGATATTCTATACACATAAGGTCAGGAAACATTTGATTTATTGTGTTAGCTTTACTGTAGGTCAAAATCACACCTAGGAGGCTTGGGTGTGGTCAGTCATAAAATCTCCTGACTAATAACCACAGTCAGTCAACGCCCTCTTTCATATGGGAAAGAGCTCCAGGAACAATTTGACCAGTAATAATCATGTTTCTAGACCCAAGGATGATCACTGTTAACTCTTGACTGTTCCTGACAATATTTTTGAGTTTTCTTTTAGGAATACTAGCCACCTCCATTAACAAAACAGGACAAAAAAAAAACCCCAAGGACCTCACTCTTCATTTAGTTCAACAGTCTGAAAGGAGAAAAAAGATGTATCTTGAAGAAACACAAGTGCAATAACCCCATTTTCCATAGGTCTGGCGTAGAGCTGGATGTCTTCCAGGAGAAAGAGTTTTCATTAAAACATGCAGCAACATTTTCTACCTCACTGCATTGCACACAGGAATAGGTCAGCAACTTGGTTCAATTTTTCTGCTTTAGTGTCTTAGTCTTGAGTCAAGGTAACTACTGAGTAACTTACTTCCACTACATATTGTGGCCCTTCTCAATGAATAAAATTTATCTAGCTAGATAAATCTATCTAGTTCCTTCTCACTGGATAAAATTTATCTAGCTATATACTTGAGCTTCCTCTTAACATGTGAGTGAGATGGGAGAGAATGTTACCATTAAAGAAGGGGAACCGATCCCCTGCACCACCGCCACCAGTCAGGTCTAGTGAAATCTCTCTCAGAGAAGAAACTTGATAACCTGCAGTGAGGAGAGGAGAACTCATCATTGTGAAGGGAGGACTGACCAGAAGGAGGGTGGTGACGAGGAGCTGGGGGCAGCTGGGGCAGGAGGAACTGCCTTGAGAGGAAGAGCAATGACCAAGTGATGCTTCTCAGTTCAGGCCTTCAGCTGGGGTTGGTTTCTCTAAAGCAGCGGTTCTCAACTTGTGGGGCGCGACCCACAGGAACTGTATTAAAGGCCTGTGGCATTAGGAAAGTTGAGAACCACTGCAGCCTATAGTGTCTCCTTAATCCTCCCCTTATTTCCCCTCTGCTTTTCAAATCCAGTTCTTGTATTCAGATGAATGACTATTCTTATCCCCAGGTACTTTGCTGGTCCTAGAGTTACAGAGAGCAAATGACATTCTTGGTCCCAGAAACTTCATGTCTAGAAGTGGCTCCTCCAGCTTGACGGCTGCAGGGCTGATGATACCCTTCACATGTGTCACACCAAAATGAGCACTGATGACTAAGGACTCACAAATAAACTTCAAAGATGACAAATGTCCACTCACCCAAGATAAAGCTGTGCCAGGTAAACTGCCTAGGCAAGTGAGGCTGGTTTTTATGGGATTAGAGTTTGGGTCTCATTATGCACTAACTTCTGTAATGAAAATGTTGTGGGTAGTATTTGTTCATTATTAAGCCTACAGAGTCCTTGGTTTCATTTACCATATTTTTCAATTCTGCAATTTCCATTTTTTAATAATTTCCAGCACTCTGCCAATATTCTCAATCTTATCTTTTTTCCCCCTTAAACATTAAATACAATCCTTGTAGAATCCATGTTGGATAACTCTATTATCAGAATCCTCTGTTGGTCTAAGCCAATTGTCTATTGTTTCATGTAGCATTCAGTTATATTGTCTTGTCTTGTTATTTTTGGTTAAATACAACCATTGGCAGGAATATCATACTTCTCAGTAGCCTTCTGAGTAAGATTAATGAATCTTTGTCTCATCTTACAGAAGCCATAACATCTATGCTGCCCAAAGAACTCCAGGGCAATGGTGGAGGTGTAACCCTGCTGACCTTCTGCTGACTGACTTCCTCGTGAAGTAAAGAAGCTATACAGAGGTCAGCAAAGGACTGTCCTCAGGAAATAAAATGGAAGAAGACCCAAGCCTGAATCCTGCATTATGTAGAATATTCCCATTATATTGATCAATGTTCAGCCTAACACATCCTTTCATCTTCGACAGTCAAGGATGGATAAACCAATGAGGTCTTAGGAGGAAGGATAGGCCCATGTTTAATCCCTTGGTGGACATACTGCAGTGGGGCTCCAAACTCAAATTTAGAGAGCAAATGTTGAGGAAATACATGTATCATACATTTCTTCAGCGTTGTTGCATATTAGAAGCAAGCTATCCACTGCATACTTAGCTGACTTAAATTCATTAAGGCACATTTGAGAGAAAGCTCCCAGTCTTCACTTAGATAGTAAAGCCTGAGGGCTGGCCCCTGTGCACCTCTGGTCAGGTGCTGCCTCAGTCTCTAGAGGAGTTTCTGACGTGAAACATATTCTTAGGGGCCTGCAGGTTCTCAGTTTTCAAAGTCAAGTATTAAACTATAGCACAGACATTAATTGTGGGAATTTTTATGTTTGAAACTTTAACCTTAAGGTTGTACCCCTCAGAACTCTCTGGAATAGTCAATGGACTGGGACATCATCATATCAATAAATCAATAGGAGAACAGTATTCCACATCCAGAACATAAGCACAAGTCATGTGAATGTACTTATTTTGATTTTTTGTGTGAAAGTCACCTTCCTGATGGGATTTCAGGTAGACCATAATGTTAACGGAGTTGACTGTAATATTACTATTCACCAATTCACCCACCCAACACCCGGATATTGATCTTCAATTGGGGAGGTAAGTTCCCCCCCCAAAATAAAAATTCTAGTTAGAATTTTATGAGCAGTATATAAATTACTTCCAGGAGACAATCTTTCATGAAGAATTGTAGGAATAAAAACAGAGAATCAGGGAATGTTTGAATTATACATTTAGGTAAAAATATGGCATTTTAGATTCACAAGAGGAAAACAATTATGTCACATATATTTTTAAAAAATATTTTTCTCTCAGAGATCTTCAGAAAATCATCCATAAATATTTGTTCAATTAAAAGGACCTCAGACCATGACTTCATTACTTTGTTATTTAACCTTATGTTATATCTGTGTGCTTTGGACACAACCCAAGGGGTCTGGATTAGATTTATCTTTGAAGAGTCCTCTAGTGCTAAAGCTAATCATCCTATTATGCCAGTTTTTCCTGCATTTTAGTGTTCACAGGAATCGCCTGGTATGCTAGGTATAGTGCCGAATCCTGAGCCAAATAGTTCTGAAGTGGAGCCTGGGAATCTGAATTTTTTAATTATTTCAGATGATGTTTGTTTAAAATGTAGCAATCCAATAGTGTTTAACTTTCTAAAGATATTTTATTCATTCTAAAAAATATAATTTTTAACCTATCATGTGCTTTATCTCTATATTTTACATATTTAAAACACTGAAACCAAACTTTTACCCAAGATGTATATCCCAGGAAGCTAGAACCTTCCATTCACTGTGTCACCCTCAGCTGTGCTTATTCCCGCCATGTTTAAGAGCACCTTACTGCTTAACTACTTAAGGTTGGGTTAAGCAGCGCTCTCTTCAAATTGTGCCAATTTTCATGAAAACCAGGGACATTAGAAAGCCTAGAAAATACCCGTAGAACTGTGTACTTTGGGACATGAAGCAAACAGATGTTTACATGTGTGACTCTCACATGTCTTAATATCTAGATTGATTCTACCTTGGCCTATATATCATCTGTTTTTCTTTCAGAAATTTCTCAGATACTAATTTAGTAACAGTGTGTCAGTTCCTGCCAAATTAACACTTTAGAAGATCCCCACTGGAGGTCAGTGAGTCAGAACAGGTGCCATTCTGCACAAGCACCCCCAGGTCTAAGGAGCAGCACTTCCTGGGCCATGTACCCACCTACCCCCAAACCACCACACTAAGGAGTGGAGAACTGAGGTGAGTTGGGGAAAAATAATTTCAAGTCATTTTTTTTAAATGGTGGAGCATTCTTAAATGTTATTAATTTGACCTTTGAAATGGGCCATTATTTTGTAAATGCCATATCCTAGGTAGCTAACTGTGGCTGACAAAATACCCCTCTTCTCAACTGCCCAAGTGCAGATAGCTTCTATGCATCACTGAAAGAAATGAATTTAACACACCTTGGCTCCCCTGAAATGTTCCCCTTTCCACTGTTCACTCTCAGAATTTTTGAAAGGATGAAATTAAGACTTTAAGAAGGGAAAATTATACCTCACGATGGGATATTAAAATTACAAAACACACAAATGCAACCAGTGTAACACGGTTTCTTGTACCCTCAATGAATCCCCAACAATAAAAAAAAAATTACAAAACACACATTCCAATCATATTTTAAATTGTTAAATCATTTGCCCATTTCTTCTCAGATTAAACACAAAAATACACACGTGCACATGGACACGCCACACACACAGAGGTACATGCACTTTAGAGGCCTTTGGCAAACAATCTATCCTAGAGGTTGATGAGACTTGTTAGAACCTATTGCCCAGAGATGAGCATGCAGGATGGTGGTGGGAAGTACCCTTGGGATTGCCATTCACATGTGGGGAAGTGGAGGGAGCAGGACTAGGAAGAGGGAGCTGTTGAATCATGAAGCCATCCTCACAAAAGGCCAGAACCAATCCCTGAGGAAACTCTGGAGCAGGACGCTACCTGAGGCAAGGCTGCCTGGCCCTTCTCTAATATTTACCAGTCATCATTGGATCAGAGCTGCCTGGGAAGGGGCCATGACCTTGGACATGAAGCCTCTCTTCAACTGCAGGTAAAATCCCTGAAAGGAACACAGCGGAGAGCCACCAGCTGCCAACACTCCCAGCAGCTAAAGAAAAAGAACCTCAAAGTCATGGGGGCACTGGGCCACACACCGTAGTATGCACTATAAAATCACTGTAAAAAAAATGGCCACATTGAATGTTTTTAATTGGCTTATCGAAGATCAAATGATGGTAAGTAGCTAGGTTCATCTCTTGGTTCTTTATTCTGTTCCATACATCTACCTCTCTGTTTTTGTGCCAGTACCTTGCTGTTTTGATCACTATCGATTTCTAGTATAATATGAGGTATGGTAGTGTGATTCCTCCTGATTTGCTTTTATTTGAGTAATGTCTTGGCTATTCAAGGTTTTTTTCTGATTCCATATAAAATTTAGTATTTTTTTGAGGTCTTTAAAAGTGGTGCTTTAATAGGGATTGCATTAAAATTTTATATTGCTTTGGGTAGTATGGACATTTTTAACAATGTTGATTCTTCCCAGCCATGAGCATGGTATGTTTTTCCATTTGTTAGAGACTCCCTATTTAAAAAATGGTGCTGGGTGAACTGGCTGTCCACCTGTAGAAGACTGAAACTGGACCTATGCCTTTCACCATTAACTAAGATAGACTCTCACTGGACTAAAGATTTAAACTGAAGACATGAAACTATAAAAATACTAGAAGAAAGTGCAGGGAAAACACTTGAAGAAAGCGGCCTGGGAGAGTATTTTATGAAGAGGACTCCCAGGCTATTGAAGCAACACCAAAAATATATTACTGGGTTCGGATCAAACCAAAAAGATTCTGCACAGCCAAGAACACAGTAAGTAAAGCAAGCAGACAGCCGTCAGAATGGGAGAAGATATTTGCAGGTTATACCTCCAACAAAGGTTTGATAACCAGAATCCCCATAGAACTCAAATGTATTAGTGAGAAAAGAACATGTGATCCTATCTCAGTGTGCACAAGGGAGTTAAAGAGAAACTTCTCTGAAGAAGACAGGCATGTGGCCTACAGACACATGAAAAAATGCTCATCATCCTTAATCATCAGAGAAACGCAAATCAAAACCACTTTGAGATATCATCTAAATCCACTAACATTAGTCCACATTAGTCCACAAAATCCCAAAACCAGAGATGTTGGCGTGGATTTGGAGAAAAGAGAACACTTCTGCACTGCTGGTGGGAATGCAAACTAATACATTCCTTTTTGAAAGATGTTGGGAGATCACTTAGGGATCTAAAAATAGACCTGCCATTAGATCCTTCAATTCCCCTACTAGGTATATAGCCCGAAGACCAAAAATCACTTTATAACAAAGATATTTGCACCAGAATGTTTATTGCAGCCCAATTCATAATTGCAAAGTCATGGAAGAAGCCCAAGTGCCCATCGACCCACGAATAGATTAATAAATTGTGGTATATGTACACCATGGAATATTATGCAGCCTGAAAAAAGATGAAGACTTTACATTTTTTTCATGTTTACATGGATGGAGCTGGAACATATTCTTCTTAGCAAAGTATCTCAAGAAAAGAAGAAAAAGTATCCAATGTATTCAGCCCTACTATGAAAATAATTTATAAGCACCTACCCTTCCCAATGAAAGCTATAACTCAAGATGAAGGGGGAGGAGGAGAGGGAGGGAGGAGGTGGGTGAAGGGAGGGTAATTGGTGGGACCACACCCATCGTGCATTTTACAAGGGTACATATTAAATCTACTAAGGGTAGAATATAAATATCTTAACATAATAACTAAGAAAATGCAGTGAAGGGTATGTTAACAAGTTTGATGAAAGTATTTCAAATTGTATATAAAACTAGCACATGGTACCGCATAATTGCATTAATATACACAGCTATGATTTAATAAAATAATAAAAAAAAATTTCAAGTGGCCACAAGGCCTGGAGGTGACTCATACCTGTAATCCTGCCACTCTGGGAGACCAAGGCAGATGGATTGCTTGAGCTCACAGGTTCAAGACCAGTCTGAGCAAGAGTGAGACTCTATCTCTAAAAAAAACAAACCAAAAAAACCCAGACACTGTGGGAGGTGCCTCTAGTCCCAGGTACTTGGGAGGCTGAGGTAAGAGAATCACTTGAACCCAAGAGTCTGAGGTTGCTGTAATCTGTGACGCCATGGCACTCTACCAGGGGCAACAAAGTGAGACTCTGTCTCAAAAAGAAAAAAAAAAAAGGTGGCCACGAACCTCACCTATAGCTCTTGTCTTCAGACTTTCAGGGTTTTTTTCAGTTTGGCTTTTCAATATCATCCCAGACTCTTCCACTCCCAGTAGAATTCTTTATGTTTTGATTTTAAATATTTAAAAATGTTTCCAATTTGAAGATTAAAAATCAGATGAAAACAATACTGGCCTGTGAACTCCTGAAAAATGCTCTGAACAACTACAAGGTGTGTCTTGCTCCAAAAGAGTAATCTCACATCTGCCAGAACCAATTTAGGCTTCTGAGAAAAGCAGGATTATATGTAGAGGCAGGGAAGGGGTGGTCACCAGTGCAGTATGATTGCATGTTCACGGGAAGATTCCCCAGGCCCATCTTCTCTGAAACCATCTTTATTCATGACAGCCTCTGAACCCAGTAGTGCTGTCAGCATCACTCAATAGTCCCTTGGATAGACCTGTCTCCTCTTGCTGTTTGTCCTTTTGTGTCTAACCCAAATCCCAAGGCTTGAATACCTGAAGCCTCCAACCCTCCAGGTCACGCGAACCAGCTGTTCCTTCATGTCCATGGTCAGGACACATGAGTGAAATTCTGGCCTTGGTTTTTGCCTAATATGTGAAGTAAATTATACCTACATGGAGCTTCAATCAAAGACATGACAGGTGCTGACACATCACCCAGAGAGATTGCTGAACACCAGCTGATAAGAAGATTGTAGGCTAGGCGATAGTCATTCTTCAATACTAATGGTTAAGGCTGCTCCAAGAAAGCTAAAAAGCTGTCCCACCCTAATTCTCTAGGACCTGTTGTCCATGATGAGATAATCACCTCTGTCATTTGTTATAAGACACAGTTAATCTTAATAAGGAGATTATCCACCTGGACCTAGTGTAATCACCGGGGCTTTTAAAAACAAATTTTCTAACAGGAACAGAAGAAGTTAGAGGGAGCTGGAGCATGAGGAAGACTTGACACACCGTTGCTGCTCAGAAGATGGAGACCACATGAGAAGGAGCCGAAAAACAGGGACCTCAGCCTTACAGCTACAAGGGACTGAATTCTGCCAATAACCCGAGTGAGCTCAGAGGTACATTCTTTACTAGAACCTCTAGAGAAGAGCCCAGCCCAGTCAACACTTTGATTTTGGCCTGTGGGACCCTGAAGGTAGCCTCCACCCCTCGTAGGTGGGGTCCTACCCTGCCTGGACCTCTAACATGCAAAAGAGAGATAATCAACTGGTGTTTTAAGCAGCTAAATTAGTATTGATTTGTTGCTGCAGGAGAGAACTAGTATAGCAGCCAAGACAAACAAGTCTACTTCTCACTGTTTTGGATAAACACTTTCTTTGGAAGAAGCTGGAATCTGCCTCTGATATCATCTGGCATAAGAGGAGGGTGGGCTGAGATCCAAACTTATCATTCACCTATCACGTATGTGCTGGCTGGAGCTTTAAGTGCACATATACTAACCTAAATCTAATGCCTACCCTATGTGACAAGCATTATTACCATGCTCAGATTTTCTCAATGGGCCTCTAACTCATGTTCAGAGAAAGTGAATGATGCATCCAGTGAGTCCTCATTTCTAGCTGGACACCTGAATCACATAGTAAGCTTTAAAAAGGTCCTGATGCTCAGGTCTCAATCCTGACCCACCAAATCACTGCAGTCCAGACCTCTGGCACCTAATTATGCTCCTTGGATAATGCTAATATAACCCAGATGATGTTTGACAACCAGTGGCTTAAAGCGTGGTCTGTGGACACCTGCATCACAATCCCCTCCAGCTGGGGCAGATGTGATGCCTGTCTCTCTCCCTAACAGCCATCCTCTACTTCCTCGTTTCTAAGGTATGCTCCCATGCCAGTATGCCTGGCTTGAGGGCATAAGGCATGGTTGTTTCATTTTTATTTTTATTTATTTTTTTATTATCTCTATCATTAAATCATAGCTGTGTACAATAGTGTAATCAAGGAGTACAATGTGCTGGCTTCAAATACAATCTTAACTTTTTTCATCAACCTGATTAACATAGCCTTCCCAGCAATTTCTCCGTTATTATATGAAGATATTTGTATTCTGCATTTAGCAAGGTTCACCTGTACCCTTCTAAGATGTACCATAGGTGTGGCCCCACCAATTACCCTCCCTCCGCCCCTCCGAACCCTTGCCCCTTTTCCCTATATTCTTGTGTTATAGTTGGGTTATATCATTCATATGACAGCTATAAATTAGCTTCATAGTAGGGCTGAGTACATTGGATACATTTTCTTCCATTCTTGAGATACTTTGTTAAGTAGAATATGTTCTAGCTCCATCCCTCCATCCATGTACACATGAAAGAGGTAAAGTCTCCATCTTTCTTTAAGGCTGCATAATATTCCATGGTATACATGTACCACAATTTATTAATCCATTCGTGGATCGATGGGCACTTAGGTTTCTTGCATGACTTAGCAATTATGAATTGGGCAGCAATGAACAATCTGGTACAAATGTCTTTGTTATAATATGATTTTTGGTCTTCTGGGTATATACCTAGTAAAGGAATTATAGGATCAAATGGCAGGTCAATTTTTAGATCTCTAAGTACTCTCCAAACATCCTTCCAAAAGGAACGTATTAGTGTGCATTCCCACTGGCAGTGTAGAAGTGTTCCCTTTTCTCCACATCCACACCAACATCTCTGGTTTTGGGATTTTTTCATGTGGGCTAACCTTAAACTGGAGTTAGGTGATATCTCAAAGTAGTTTTGATTTGCATTTCTCTAATGATTAAGGAAGGTGAGCATTGTTTCATGTGTCTATAGGCTGGGCGCCTGTCTTGTTTAGAGAAATCTCTCTTCAAGTCTTTTGCCCCTCCTGAGATGGGATCGCTTGTTCTTTTCTTGCTAATACGTTTGAGTTCTCTGAGGATTGTGGTTATTAAACCTTTGTCGGAGGCATAACCTGCAAATATTTTCTCCCATTCTGAGCACTGTCTGCTTGCTATACTTACTATATTCTTGGCTGTACAGAGCTTTTTAATTTGATCAGGTCCCAGTAGTTTCTTGAGTATGGCATAGCTGATATTGTTCCTCCTGAATTTGATCATGATGAATTTGGTAAGCCATCTCAAGGTCTCAATATTTCATACATCACGCTATCACCCTAATCTCTATGTGAAAAGGAGCCCTACATAGGAAAGAGGGAGGTGAGACCAAAGGTGTGACGTTCCATCCAGTTCATCAGTGAAACTGACACAATCCTAGACTCCTAAATTACTTACTTACTCCCATGCAAACGCAATCACTAATTCCTGTTAAGGGAATTCTGAATTCCTCCCCGTCTCACGGCCTCACATATCCACACAGAATTCATTTATTGACAATACCTCAAATCAAATCCTCTTTGTCTCCTGTTGGGAATAAACTAGCCTCCTGCTGGACTTCTTGGGGTTCTCAGTTTTGAGTGTACATGAGAATCAACTGGAAAACATTAAAAAATGTCCATGTAGGGGTAAACATTGTAGTATACAAATTACATCTCACTAAGGATGCTTAGTGAGAAATACATGCACAAACTCCATCCCAGACTAATTAAATCAGTATCTCTGGCAGTCTGGCTTTAGCACTGCAATTTCTAGAAACATCACAAGTGACACTAGTAAGCCGTCAGTGTTAAGAATCATTGCACTAGTCTCATACAATAGTAGCTTCTAAACCTGGATTATAGAGTTATCTTTGGAGCATTTAGAAATGTAGAAACCTATATTTAATTTCTATCATTTCCTCTCACTCCAGCCCTCAGCTTCTGATTCGTTATATCTGAGTAATTGTTAAAAACTTAAAAATTAACTTTAAAAAATTCTGTCTGGATGATTCTGCTCATTCCCAGCTGGGTAATCCCTGCATAACAACAAGCCACCCACGTAAAAATGCCACTGCTTCTTAAAATAGGTCATTTTAAACATTAAAGGGCCCACAAATGACCAGAAAGTCTCGTTAATATGCAGAAACTGATGCCATAGGTCTGGGAGGGTCTTTATATTATGCATTTCTAATAAGATCCCAGATGATGCTAATGCTACTATTCCCAGCACCATTCTCCAAGGAGCAAGATTCTTGATTTCTTAGAAATGGAATTTAACACAAAACCTCATCCTCAACTAATGAGACTTAAAACCTCTGGCTTTCCCAGCCTCCCTCTAGTTCTCTAGTACACAATTTTGAAAACTTTTAATCCCTGACTACTTTATATTTAACAGCTATTATAAGGAAATAGTTCCCAATTTTTCTCTAGCTTAAACATTTTCTTTGTTTTGCCTGAAAGAAGCCTCTTTACAATGACCTTCACACACTGTGTATATTTTTCAAACACATAGTTTAAAACATTTGTTACATTTCCTATGTATAACCCTTGAACTCATCAGCAAAATCTAACTACAGAAATTTTTTTTTAGAAATATATTACTAAAATGTGAGGAAAGAAACCAACGGAACCACCACTTCATCTCCTTCACATCTCATTTCAAATGCTAATTCTTCCAGAAAGCCTTCCCTGACTGTCCTTGCTCATAATAACTTTTGTTCTGTGAGCCTGCATTACCTGGAGACACCACCAGGTAGCCGTTAATAACATGAAGTTGTGATGTCATGCATGAGTTTTGTGTGTCAAAGCCTTGTCTCATCAACTAAGACTTATAGATCTCAAGTATTGTCATTTATTTCTCTTAACATTGGGACATTACACAAGGACCAAAATTGTTAATCACCAACTTGTTCATTAGATAAGTTATACTTGCTGACATCTGCATGGATATCCAACCACAGATTCCCAAAATTGTCAGACTGCAATGTACCAAAAATTGGGTGTGTATCTGTGTTTTTCCCTCTTCGATTCAGGAAATACAATCAAGATATCCTTGAAATTGTATCCTCTTATTCTTTCCTTAAAGTTTCCAGGAACGGAGACTTTCGATGAATCCCAAGTAATCTATTCAAAGATGACTGTGATGATTGAAAAACATTATTTACAAACTGCTAGAGCTGATGAAGGTCTGCTGTCTGCCTGTAAAGTGATGAGACCAGCCTCAATATAATTCCCAGGTGCTGAAAGGACCTGGTCCAAGACATCATCTACAAAACTGGCAATGAGAAGTTTACATTAGCAGCAGACAGAAAAAGGGAAGATGACCCAGAAAGAGAGGATTCAGGAAGTTTGGCATATTATATGGAGAAATGAAGCAAGAAAGAGAAAGCTAGATTAAAAAGTCAAGAAGGTATTTCTTGGTGCTGAGAACTGGAGCAGGAAATAGAACACATGTTGATAAAGTGGAAGCTACAGCTGTATTGCTGACTAAAAGGTACACATATGGATAATGGCAACATTCTGAATAATCAACAGAAAAAAACTGTTTTCCTTCTGAGACAACAAAATTAGGGCATGTTATTCCTTACTGATGTTGCCCGAGGCAGCCATGCCTCATAGCTTTGAAGCACGCCTTATTCTTCTCCTTCTTGGGTTCCTCTTTACTAATTTCTCTAGCATGAACAGTAGTTTTGTTTCTCTGTATAAATCTTTGCTGAGCTTTATATTCTGGGTTTTGTTACAACTTAACCACCTATCTTTAGACTGTCATTTTTTTTTATTTCTTCCATTCCTATAAAGAATTGTTACTGTGCTACATTCCACATAGAAATGCCAGGATCGTTCAGGCTGAAGAATGCTCTTACACAATGAACTATTGATGTTTAAAATGAAAATAGAATTCAAGTCAGAGTTCTGTAGCTGGGGAGATAAAAACAACTTGCCTGAGAATTATAAATAAAATTCAAAGATCACCTCATATCGGACAATAATAGTGTGAGAACTGTGCTGTGAGTAGTTTCAATATTTCAACTTGGTTTGTTCTTCCTTTCAAAGAATAATGGTATGATTTATAAGCACTCAGCATTTCTATTTCAGGCCATTGAGCTTGTGTTTGATAATTCCCACATTTATTGACTTGATTATTATATGCCATTTGGCTAATAGCAACATTAGCTATCCAAAAGTTCACCCACAATATTAGAGACGCAAATGGTTTCCACTACAAAGCTAAACAAGTTAATAGACCAGGCCTGGATACAGATACCTTAGTAGTTAGTTTAAATTTGTTCTCTCCCACATATATTGGTGACAAGGCAATCCTCTTCCCTGATAATGCAAAGACTGTGGTTTCCCTTTTTTTTTTTTTTCCTTCTTGTGGGATTTTGCTAACAAGTAGGACAGCGTAACACCTGATCATTGCTGAGACAAACTGAGCCATCAGAAATAAAAGGAGCCCTAGACAGACATCAGAGACACCAACCGTAAAAGAAGGCCAAATATATTTACTCAAATTCTTGGGGGAGGAAATGAAAAGTCTTTCTGACGTAATCACCTCTTTCAGTCGCCTGTTAAGTAAAAAGACTTAAGGAGTTCCCCAGTTTTCTCTCCTATTGGAGGCACACTTGGATTCCAGCTGTCTGCATCCATGAACCACCTGCTGCCTCTAAGTCACTCTCAATAGTCCAGAAACATGGCAGTAAAGAGAGACCGGCTGTGAAGTCATCCTCAAGCAGTGGCCTTATGAAATAAATTGGCCAGAGACTTGCCAAAAGCTACAAGGATGATATGAATGGGGTTTCGGAATGCTGGAAGGCCGCCTTGGGAAACATCATTTTAAATGTTTCTAGTCTTACTTATAGCTACAAAATGATCATTGTGGTTTTTTATTTCAGTTGATGCAGTAACTTAATGCTAATGATACAGCAACAACTATTTTTATTACTGTCATCCCTACCATTTATTGAGAGGTTAATACACGCCAAACATCTTACTAAATGTTAATATGACCCGTTAATTCCCTTACATAATACCTACTAGCTATCCACAATGGGCCTGAGGAAATAGAAATGTTCAAATCAAACGTGATGATCCCTTTCCGAAAGAGAGCATACGTTTCCAATATACTAATTTATTTAACCTTCATAACAAACTTACTAGATGGGAACTGTCATTTGTATTTTGTACATGATGAAAGTGAAGCTTCCATATTGCTCAAGATTAAACATTGAATGAGGCAGATTTTAAAACCAAGATACACATTGGAATCCCTAAACCAAGATACTCTGACTACAAAATCACATTTTTAACCTCTTACCGATGCTGGCTTTCTGTGACTCTGAGTCAAACCTGGTCTACATGAAGGAGAGCTGAAAACAAGGTTCTCCCTGAAAATATTTGGAGTCTTGACAATGGGGAATGTGTTAGTCACTCTTTAAGCAAGTATAACAGAGTCCCCAGTTGTTAGAATAAGGAAAAGAAAAATATTTTCTAAGATTTACCACCTTCCAAGAGGAAAAGTGACTTAGCTAAGATTTCTCCTATTGGAAATGCTTTTTAAGGCATCTTCAGGCTCAGATCTTGGGCAATGACTCTTAGATTTTTGCAGAGACTAATTTTAATGTCATGGGGCTCTTTGCAAGTTATCATGAACTACTGAAATATTATACTCCAATAAGGTAGTGCTGAATTGTATGTGTATAGTCCATAGCAGGGTCCATAGATGGCAAGTAATAGGTAGTGACAAAATTAAGTAAAAATGGTTTGGCACCTGTAGTTCAGTGATTAGGGCACCAGCCACATACACCGAGGCTGCAGGTTCGAGCCTGGCCCGAGCCTGCTAAACAACAATGACCACTGCAACAAAAAAATAGCAGGGCATTGTGGCAGGAGCCTATAGTCCCAGTCACTTGGGAAGCTGAAGCAAGAGAATTGCTTAAGCCCAAGAGATTGAGGTTGCTGTGAGCTGTGATGCCAGGGTACTCTACCAAGGGTGACATAGTGAGACTCTGCCTCAAAAAAATATATTAAGTAAAAGTATGGAAGCCAACCTTTTTAAAAAAGTACTTTGTGTGCATAAATGTACTTTTTTGCAAATGAGGGAAAAATATCATTCAATTTTAGTGGCAGAACTATCCATGGAGTTCCTGGAGCAGCGATTACCGACTCACTGCTATTAGATCAGCCCTTTCGTCTGGTTTCCTAATTATTTTTGGCTTTAACTTCAGCCTCTGGGAAACTAATATTAAAACATCCTTTGAAGACAATAAATAACTCTAAAGTTCATCCATGATCCTCAACTCCAAGTCGACCAATTTCAAAACCTTCCTTTGTTTACAAAGAAGGGCATTTTAACTCCTGAAATTTGTTCTCTCGATTAAATGAGAAAGTCCAAAGGAGAAATGATATGTATAGATATTAGTATATAGCCAGTTTTCTTATTTGATTTCCAATGCCCCACACTGGAATCCCTGTCATTATAAGCCTGGCCTCAGAGGACTTTAGTAGAACCTTCTCAGAGTGACCCAGTAAGCAGGCTAGTTGGGGTATGGGACTAACATACCTTTTACTTCAGACAGGAAAACTATTTTTTGCCTGTAGTTTGACTAATCATGTAGTTCCTGACAATATCGTTGCTGACTATGAGGGCCTAGACATGAAGGCAGTGAAGAAAGTGAAGATTGTAAAGCACCCACTGTCTATAAGGCACTGTGCCCACATTCTTCACCTTTTATAAACCTCACAATGACCTGAAAGAAGCTCAGAGAGGTTAACTGACTTTCTCAAACAGGGTCACACAGAGAGCAAGAAGTGAAATTCACACAAGATCCTAAACATCTCCCTCCACAATCCTATTTTCCCACTATCCTCCTTTGCCCCTTAATCGGTGATTCCCAGACTACACTCTCCTAGTCATCTCAAGAAAGATACTAAAGTTCACCAAGTAATAGTTCAAGCCAAAAATTAATAATAAACATATGCAATGCAACACTTTATGTGAAGAACAGCCTTATTTAAATAATATCAGGTCATACAACTTCATGAATGGTTGGAACATAGTGGACTAAATGTATAAATTTTATTCTTCACGTGGTTTCCCCTCCTGACCCGTCCACCAAAACAACACCATTGAGCCAGGTGCCAGCCCATAGGAATACCAGGAGGCTCCACTTGTTGAGATCTTTAAGTGGTGCTGACAACTTCCAGAAGCTCTCACCACAAATGGAAGGTACTACGCTTAACAATTTTCCATGCAATAAACCATTCAAAACACTTAAAGAACACACACATCTGTTGCCAAATTCTAAGGCCTTCTGTTCTTGCCAAGTGGACAGAGACACTCTCTGCTCTCAACTCCAGAATGCAAGAGCCAAATGGAGTGTTTCCATAAGAAAGAGAATTCTGAATGAAAAACATTGTTTGGCTGTGTTCTGTCATAGTTCACTCCCTTATGACTCCAAAGGAATGTGTGTACATAAAAATACATACTTGTTCAGAGCATATTCATCTCCTCTGCCACTACCTTTGTTAAGGGCCTTGTGGGGGGCTCAAAAGCCTCATTTATTATTAATAAACTTTAAGCATTTTATGAAGCCCTACGGATTTATTTGCCTTCAGGTAAACATAAGGTATTCAAAAGCCAATCAATGAAGCCCTAAGTATTTATTCAATTTGACCTCCAGCCATACTTCCCAGCTATTGGAGGCACCTAGACTCCTCAATCTATTGGTCAACAGCAGATAGCCTGCATGACCAACACACTGGCCTTTTCTTTTTCTCTTCTTTGGATTCATCAAAGTTGAGCTAATCATTACATTCAGCACCTCTACTCGATGGCTGTCCCCATCTATCTTTATATACATGTATGTCTGCTTATATGTGTGTTTCTGCGTGTATATGCTAAAAGGCAAAAAGTAGAAGAGTCAGTCCCACCCCGAGTGTTGCTATTCATTTTCTATGTTTATTCCAGGCCACTCAGAGTATTCTAATCCTCACAGAGTTATCCATTGCATATCTAAGGAAGTAGAAGAGTAGAAATGACTGAGATGTCCCTGCTTTAAATCCTCATAATGTGATGGCCTTGGGAAAATGAGTTCTCTATGTCTATATGTAGTATCTAAAATGGGAAGCATATTTGTCCTAAGAGTTAATGAAGTGATATATGTAAAAGTCATAAAATAGAACATGTCACATGGAAAGCACTCCAGAAGTCTCGGCCATGATTTGGGTCATTACTCTGTTCCATAGACAGGGTCCTTCCTGCACAGACATTGGCGTTCATGCTGCCACAGGGTCCAGGACATACCTAAAGTCAACCAGTCACCAGACACCACACCCTCTTCTAGGAGAAGGACTTACTTAAAACAAAGTGACAAGTCTGGTAAAGAATATGTTTCATTCATGGTATATTACCAAGCCAATGCTCTCCAAAGCATTTTGCATTTGCCTCTAGTTAGTTTCTACACTCTTTTGTTAATGCCTTTTTCCTCAATGGAGAAAGAATGCACTCTTTGTAAAATTTACACATTAGTTTTTTCATTGGCCAAAACCATTCCTGAAAATGTCCCTCTAAGCATCGTGAGAACTGTCTCTCTTCCAATATATAGAAGGTCTCAGCAGACCAAGCCTTCTTCCAATTAGAGACAGTGTTTCATCCCAGACTGGGCCAGCGAGATTTTGAACACTGCTTTAAAATGCAAGACTTTCAGAAAATGTCATGTCTGCAAATGTAGAAGGTTTCAACTTTCCCAACCAGTCAGAATCTAGGACATCTGACTTAACGTGCTGTACAAAAATCTCTCTTGATCATTTGCTTTCCTTGTACTTGTTAGAGACTCTCATTTAGAAAGAACAACACCTTCACCACACATTCCCTTTGTAGATTTTAAAGCAAACCAACAGAGAAAAAATACAAATAGTAGTAATAAATATGCCTTCGCTAAACTAATTCCTTGCGGTGAAGGGAGAAAAGGTCAATGGATGTAGCATTCCTTCAGTTTAGGAACTTTCATGCTCAGATGGTCTTGGGCATATCTCATTCAAGCCTGAATGAAAAGTAAGCTTAAAGACAGCAGGGATTCTTTTCAGCAATGTTTTAAATACGCATTCAGTACATAGAACATAGGCATTCTCAATAAATGCACTTTGAAGAAACAATGGCAACCTTTATTTTACAGATGAACAAAAAGGGAAGTAAATGAACTTACCCAAAGTACCCAGAGGAAGGAAGAGCTATAGACTGAAAAGTCTAAATCCACAGCCCATATTTTTTTCACCATTTCATTTTGCTTTTTTTTCCACTGTATATTAAATACAAAACAAAAGCAAAAGCAGAAAACATCTAGCTACCAACTCCACTAACACACAAAGAGTAGAAAAGAAGTAAAATACTTGTTGTGAATAACTGTCAGTGCAAAATAGGAGATGATCAGGTGATGAATACAGTCCCAGTGATGCCTGGGAAGGTTTTCTATCATAGCGAAGAAAGCGGTGTACTAAGAGAACTGGGAGACACGATGTCTTCGCGCAGATTGACAGCTCGAAATAAGGAAAGGAAGAAAAAGGTGTCATCATTTGTCACTCAAATATTCAGCCTGAAAAGCATTTTGTTCCACGCCTAGCAAGGACTCCAGCACAAATGAGCACAAGAGAACAATCAACTCTGATGAACTATATTCACTTACAAGCGCAACTAGGAATCCTACTCAGGAAAAGGCCACAAATCAGATAAATTGTAATATTCAAAATTACAAATGAATTAGGGACATGCAGGGCAGGCACAGATGATTTCCTATAAAATGGAACAAGTGTTTATAAATGGTCCCATCTACAGCATTCTGAGCAATAAGGGAAGAATACTTGATCTTTAAAGATTGCTGGGTTAATTTTTTTTTTTAACTGATATTTTCCCTTTCTTCTGTAGCACACAGAATATCAGAACATTTAATCACAAAAGCACTTATTCATTTGAATGGGGAAAAAGACATTTCTTCCTGGATTCATTGAAAAATCTTTTGCCACGCTTTATAATAACTGACAGTGAATTCAGAGTTAAAATGAGCAGTGTCTCCTTAGAGTTATTTACTCCACAGGTAACGTCTAGCCCTGTGTAACATAGCTAGGACCAGATTTCTCTTTGAATTCAACTCATGCAATCCAGTGCCAGGTTACCAGGAAAATAAAAAGGGAATCCATTATCAAGGGTGGTAGAAACAAAATCAATGTTATGTATCTTTTTTTTTCCCCAGCCACTTAACAATTCCACAGACATCCTCATGGAATCAGGGTGGAAAATATTTCCACAGTCACACAAACAAACCATATTATAGCAAATTGAGTCAAGGAGCAAAATCTCAATTCATTGTGACAAATTCAGAACAGCATTTCCAAGAGACACAAGGTGTTTTCTAAAAAATAAATGTAAAAATTGGATTACAAATGCTAAGAAATTATAAATGTGTGGATTTCCCTAAAATCCTGCCTTCATGAAGCTAGTGAAAATGGATCTTTTTAAAGGTCCCTCTCACATAAAATGGCTATCTAACTGTTCTCCTGGTATCTGAGTCATTTAATCCATCAGGCTCATGAGCCTATCAGCTTTTTGGGAGACTACAAAAACCTTTGAGATATGTTTAAAAAAAAAGGTATGTGCTCAAAAATACAAAAAGAAAACTATATAATCAATATAGATAAATATTTGGTTTCTTGTACCCTCAATGAATCCCCAACAATAAAAAAAAAATTTTTTTTAAATATTGATATATATTGTTTTATCTACAAAATATACCAATATATCATTAAAAGTCTGCTTTGTTAAATTCATAAATTGTGAAAAATATCTTCGTATCTGAAGAATTTGTAAGTTAGATTTTCTCGCTTATCTTGAGCATGCAAAATGATTGCTGAGAAATCAAGGTCATTCATAAATTAAATGGGTAACCCAGGCCCAAAATTCTAACAACAAAATGATTAAATTCATTTAAAATTTGTACCGCAAAATTACTGTTTAATATGAAAGGTAGGTATATTTTAATATGAAGTGGGTGGAGTCCTCTAAAGAATGCCTAACACCCACAAGGAGTTTATTTCAAAGCCAATCCCCACCATCCGCTTACTGCCCTATTCCCATACTTCTTTCACAGAATCTCCAGAGGGACTTTTGCAAAATGCCAATATAATCAGTCCACTCCTCTGCTTGCATTTTTGAGTGGCTTCCTATTGCACCTAGAATAAAATCTGAACTCCTTACCACAGCCAAGGTAAGGACATCCAGTGTGTACCCTTACCTTGGACCACTCAATGCCTCACTTTTCAACTACTGCCAAAATCCTATTGGCTCCACGTTCAAAATACATCCAGAATCTGACCACTTCTCACCACCTCCCCTATCACCGTGTTCTGAGCTACTACCACCTGATGCCTAGGTAATGACAAGGGCCTCAAAGCAGGTATTCCTTCTATTCTTTTTCATAATAGTCAGTTTTTACTACAGTGGTCTGAGTGAATCGATTAAGGAAGAAGTCAGATTCTCTGCTCAAGATTCTCCAAAGGGAATCAAATCCACTGTCTGTACAATGACCTACAAGGGCTTGCACAATCGGGCCCTTGCTGCTTCCTCCTCTCCCACTGTCTTCCCACATCTGGCTGATTCCTGACCATGCCAGAAACACATCTGCCTTCAGGCCTTTGTACTGGCAATTTTCTTGGCCTGGGGACATTCTTCCCCAAGATTCCTGCAAGGCTTATTCTGTCTCCTCCTCCAAGTCTCTGTTTCCATATCACTGTCTTATAAAACCTACTCTTAATGTTATGTGTTAGTTAGAAATTCTGGCTCTCCAGAAGAAAGAGGATAAGGGCAGGGTCTCTGGGCCACCATCTCAGTGGCTCCCACCTTAATTCTGTCATAACTGATTGCTCACACTTGACAGGAAGGAACATGACATCAATCTGCCAATCAGAAAGTAACGTGCTAACTGCAAACGGATGTAAAAGACTCTGTAACAACCAGTACAATAGGCGACCTAAAACAGCCTTAAGATGAATTACCATGTCTTAAGCTTAAATCTTCATCGTGGTTAACACCCACTCATTGGGAGGCCCACATGTTCAGTAAGGTCACCTTTGAACCAGGAAGTAGACCTGACTCAGGCAGTATAAAAGAGAACTGTTGGGAGTCCCAGTTTCTCAAACCCATCTGACTTGGTTCAATTACTCAGCTGAGCTACAAAGTTCAACCAAAAGCAAAAGTGAGTGGAAATTGAAAATAAAACTGGAGCGGCACAGGCAGCGTGGACAGAAAGTAAAAGTAAAATGCACAAATTTCAAGGTAACAAAGAGATTTTATTTAGGAAAAACAAAGAGAAAGTTTAGAGCACTTCCAAAGAGAGTTGAAGTGGGTGCCTCTCATGAAGGAGCAGAGGTGAGAGAGAGAGAGGCAAAGGCTGTGCGGGGTGTTAAATACTCTCTCCATTTGAAATTGGCTGCAAGCCTTTCTCTGAGCTCTCTGTGCCCAGGCAGTATCGTCCTTTTCTATTGGTCATTTATGGGCTCTTTCTCTTGGTCATTGGTTACCTAGGTTACTTCATACCCACATTGTTATATGCCTCCAGAATTTCTGGTTCAGCAGGCCAGGTTTTCCTCCCACCCCCTTGAAGCCCATTTTGTTGGATTCCTTCTCAAGAACCACCAGCCATAACCCTTGCCTCTTTGCATACTTGCCCTGGCAATAGAGGCCCATTTGCTGTCTATGGCAAATGTATCCTGCTTTATAAACGTTTTTACTTTGTAACCCTATCTTTCTTTTCCTCAATGAACTTTGTTTCATTCTTGCCTTACTTTGGGGTATAGTCATTTTTTGACCAAGAGTACTCCAGGAATCAAGGACACAGGCAGCTGCCTTGAAACCAACATTACCACCATATTATACATTACAACCCACGTTTGACACTCCCACCATGTCGGCACTGGCCATCCTATTTTACTTTTGCTTTGTCCTATAGCACTGCCTTCTAATACCCACTATACCTGATGCATTTATTAGTTTATTATTGCTAGAATACAAGTTCCAAAAGGCAGGAATATTTAAGAGCCACTGATACATTTCAAGTGTCTAGAACAATGCCTGCCTGGAAGCTCAATAAACATTAGTCAAAGGGGGAATCAGTTTCTCTGCTCTTTCCACACTGAACTTCAGTCTGTTATGTGACAAAGATTTTGTCTGGTCTCTGTCCTGAACTCCTGGCACAGAGCTTTAAAATCCCCAGAATTTCCTAAGTAACAGAAGTATCTTTGTGATTCATGAGCCCCCTGGACCTAACAGTTTATGCTAATGAGGTAAATCATTCTGGGCCCTGGATAACCTCAGGATGTAGGCCGATCATCAGAAGAACCAGCACAAGATTGGAGAGCTGGACTGTGAGCCTGCCTCATCTCCAAGGAATAAGGGCTAGAGAGTGACTTCAGTCAAACAGTCAATGATTCAATTAACCATGCCTATGTCGGGACACCAATAAAAACTCTGGACACTGAAGTTCAGTGGAGCTTCCTGGCTGGTGAACACATTAGTGAGCCGGGAGGGAGACACACTCTGATTCAATGGGGAGAAGCTATAGAGGTTCTGTTTTGAGGACACCCACAGACCTCAGTGTGCCTGTGTATATGTCTCATCACTCAATTATTCCTCATTTATATTCTATAATAAAAGTACAATCATAATGTAAATCTTTCCCAAGTTGTATGATTAGTTCTAGCTAATTATCAAGACTGAATAAGGCAACGAGGACTCCCCTAAACTGTAGTCAGTTGATCTGAAGTGAGGGAAGTCTTAAAGGACTACTGCTAACTCTGGTGATAAGTGCCAGAATTAAATTGTAGTTCACCAATTGATGTTGGAATACAGGCCTCATACATTGGAGATGAGTGTATCAAACTTTACTCTTTCCATCCTTTGCTTTTTACTAGGTTATGAAACAAATAAGGAATAAAATCTGAACTCCTTACCACAGTCAAGGTAAGGACATCCAGTGCGTTAGCCAAAACATATCTAGTTAACATATTTATTAATACTAGATAGACAACTATAGCTTAGAACTAAGGGACAATGGAGCCTTTTAATCTACTCAAATTTCTAGATCAACATAGCCAAAAAATATATAATGTAAGCCTCAAATCTAAGCCACTTATGGAATGTTAATATTTTAGTAGCCTTCTTAACTAAAGTACAAAGGGTGAAGTTAATGTCTATTGTGTATTTTATTTTATCCATTTCCAAAACTTCACCCCAAATTATACTAAAATTATTAATGATATATTTTACTTTTTTTACATTAATTTCATTCCACATTAATTCATCAATTTCACATTAATCACATTTCACATTAATTCATCAATCTTTGATCTAAAAGTTTACACTTACAACACATCTCAAATTGCATTAAACACACCCAGGTACTATCAAGAGCCACATGTGGCTAGTATTTACCATATTTGGACAGCATAGTTCTAGAATTTTGAAATTGCCCTAGGGAAAAATAGATCCACTAGTGACAAGGAAAGCATCTGGAGAATAGCTGGCCTCAGGCAGGTCCTGCCTAACTTCTTTTTTTAAAGGTAAGGGGCTAAATGTTAGGGAGAACAGGAGTTTTGCTAGTGCTAAAGAACAAAGGCCATTCCTACAAAGAAGATTTACTTCATGTAATGGAACATGAGTCAGTGAATGTCTCAAACTCTGACCAATCAAGTTGGAGGAAGATGTAGGAAAAGGGAGAAATCTCATGACTGCTAGTTCTCTAAAGGGGAAGGAAAGGGGAAGTCTGCTTCTCTATCTTCCACAGCAAATACAGAGGACTACCCCCCTTACCTTCACTGTAAGGCCTTTGCAAATGTTAATGACAGCCCATTTTTCTTGAGGAAGGCACCACATGTAACAATGTAAGACAAATATTTCCCCATAACACTTACTGCAAACCTTTTCTTTTACAGATGAGTAGACAAAGGCATGGTGAGGTCAAATACCTTATTCAAGGCCACCAAAAAGTGGGAAAGTGGATTTGGACTTGAAAACCAAATCTTTGACCCCAAAGTCTAACTTCTTAATGAAAATTTTACAATGGAACAACTTTCCCCCTTTTTACCTAGCCAATACCCATACGTCTTTAAAGCTCTACTAAAATATCACTTCTCAAAGAAGCCTTTCTTTATCTTCTTGCTAACGTCAATATTATCATCATTTCACCCCAGTCAATTCTCTCTCATTACTCTGGTTCATTTTCTTAGTGTTTTATCATGACTTAAAATCTTTGTTTACCCTCCATCTCCCTTAGATACAAACTCTGTGAGAGGTAAAATCTTTCTGTCCTATTTACTATTGTATGCTAGGGTTTATATCCATGGTTAGTGCATATAGTAGGAAAAAACTAACAAATCTGCTTGCAACTTCAGCCTAGTTGTTAAGACTCTGAGATATCAAAGTCCCTTTAGGCATAAAAAAGAATGGAGGGCATCCACAAACACATGGCTTTTAAAAGAGATAATGGAGCTAGTCCCAGACAATTTAAGTGCTTTCTTCTCTTGTATTTTACTCTTCCGTACGCTCTGGTTCATTGTTTGGTACATAATTGCATTCTGAAATCAATCATATAACATTTTACCAGATGTCAGCAAGTATAATGAGAACTAGGCTAAAACATTATATAAAAACACATTCATTCTCAAAGACCATCCCTCGTGATAATGATGGCACAGCTAAAGCACATATTCACAGCAAGCAAATAACATAGCTTATTAGTTAACACTGATAGCTAACATTTTTAAGTGCTTATAATTACCACGTTTTTAACATGTATTATATAATTTAATTTAATCCTCATGATAATCCAATAAAGTAAATGATATCATTTTCATAATTCAGAAGGGGAAATTGAAACTTACAGAAGTTTAGAGACTTGCTCAATGACCCAAAGCCAATAAGTAGTACAGTCAAGATTCAAATTCAGACTGTGCAAGTCCAGAACCATAGCTGTGCTATGTGAGGCTGAAGCTGCGGAAATAGCTTGAGGAAATGAATGGTGACAACACAGCCTTGACAGAAGAAGCAAAGTGACACTAAAGTCCTATTTACCTAATTAATACGCCTAACTCCATGTGGTTTCTTTAGCATAAAGCATCCTTCACTGCGGCTGGTGTGTTGGGCCCAGGCACATGGGCTCTTGCAAATGTCATAAGAAGAACTGATTTTTGTTTTTCTTTCAATTTAAGGACATAGCTGTAACCTCTGACCCAGCCATGGCATATTGCATTCCACTTAATTCCGATGGAAGAAGCACTAGTAAAAAGCAGACCTATTTATTTATCCCCTATTTATTTGTCATTTCCAGGGTCACATAGGGCAGAGAACAGATGACAGCTGGCCTATAGATATGGGAATTCAGCCATATAATGTTTGTCACTTTCAGACCTCAGTAGACATCAGAAAGGAGGATGCTCTTCATTTCCCTGAGTTGGTAAAATATCAATGTTTCCTTGAATTGGTAAAATAAATATCGCACCAGGGTGAGTAAGAATTCTCTTTGGTGTCATCAGGATTAAAAGCCAACAGAGAACAAGCAAGACTCTTTTTCAGCAGTGAGGGTGAACATTTGGGAAAGGCTCCCTTAGATTCAAAAAGCAGTACAAGCATCAATTCAAGTGGGAAGATCCCCAAGAATCCCAAGGTTCTACTCAGCAAATGCAGCAAATATTCTTTGAGTACTAACTATGAGGCAAATTTTTTATCTGCAGATCAAAATGTGAATAAAACTTGGTCTGTCCCCACAGGAAGCTTGAAAACTCATAGTATAGAGAGAGTTAAGGAAATGTAACCGCCATATAAAGCAAGTATGTAAATACTTGTTCCATACTGGGGACAGGTATCATTTGCAATGAACCCTGAGGAATAAGCAAAATTTCCTACTTCATCATGGGTCCAGGATAGCAATAACTGTTGAGAGGGCAAAAGCAATAGTATTCAATCAGGAGGCCAGATAAAAATGATGATTTTGGACTACCAAAGGTGGATCTGGGTCCACATGCAGAATTTAATTTTTCCACTTCTGAAGAAACCATGAATCTCATTCTGGAACTTGACACAAAACCAAGAGATAACACAACAATGAAAGAGTAGGAGGAAAGAATTATGTCCTACAAGTCTGTCGGAAGTCCCTTAGCTCGTCTCTGGTATGACCATTCAATGCAAGAGCAAGCACTGTCCTCAAAACTAAATGTTACATTTCCATAAGATATTCTGGAGTTCTGTCCTACTTCTACAAATAATCAATCCATTGCTGCATCTCAGTTCATTGTATCCCAACTCTCTACAAAGGTAACAGAAAATGTACTTGGCAGTATGCAGAAAGAAAAAGAAGAGTTCATATTAGATCAGGAGATTGCCTTGCTTTATGGGTCTAGGAGAAGTGCAAATATCATCATCTTTAGGGTTTCAGATGTCAGAGATGTGTCACTGCACAAAATACTAAGATAAAATACTGGGGTAAAATACTAAAAACTCTCCCATCCCACTTCCCAAGCAAATCTCAATGCATGGTTCAGTGAAACAAGAAATGACAGGAAGTGTGCTTACTAATAAAAGCAAAAGAAAACAATTTAATTTAAGCAAGCTAATCCAAACATTTGCTTCACTTAAAGCTTGGAAAATGTTATTTCATTAAATCATGTTTTCATTTCAGATGATGACCGTCAAACTCAAGCTATTTTGTTATAATCGACAATAGGAACATATAAAGAGAATACATTTTTAGACTAAGTAACTTAAAATGCATTCTGGTTCTTATAATGAACTTACGAATCTCTATGCCTAAACCAGGGAGCAATTTCATATAAATTTGCCTCATGTGGCATCTCTGGGCCTATATCCATACACACGTCCCTATCTACGAGTCTATTAGTCACACATCATGGGAGCAACACCCACTGGGGAGTATTAGATCTCCATAGACAGAAAACTTGGCCTTTGTATACACTGACATTACTTATGCTCTTGGGTCTTCTATTGCCTAGATTTTTAGTTCAAACTCAACTTCTGTTTGCTTTAAAACGGCAATTGATCAAGCAGGTTTTAATCAAGAAATTCTCTACATAGAAGAGGAACCATAAGGAAAAAATAACCGTTTCTTTACACCATTTAAATGTCTTTGAAAAAATTCAAGAATTAATTGTTTCCTTGTCTAAAAATAATTTTATTTTCATTTTATTATCATTAAAGAACAATAAAGAAATACAGGCAGGCAAAAAAATTAAAAAATATTCATAATATAATCGATAGCCAGGTTCAATATTTTGGGGGTAAATTTCCAAATATTGATTTTTTTTTAATTAGGATTTCATTAAATACTCACCCAGGAGCTTGCTCTTTGTACATAGAATAGTCCAAGTATTCATTTTTATTTCATTGCATATTTCCTACATTATTTTATTTCACAAAAACATTAATATATTAAAGATACATTCAATCATATGTATTGCAGGTTGTATTTGTCCTTTATTTTTAATGCTTTCAAACTTTGAGACCCATAAATTCCTTTTTCTTATTCTTTTCTCCCAAAAATATCTTCAATATTTTAGGTCTTTGCTATCCAAATATTTTTCCAATGGATATTATTGACATAATAGAGGCTATAGGTCAAAACCAAACTTGGTTTTAATCCCATTTCTGTCACTTACTCATCACGTGCTATCTGGAAGAAATTCACTTATCTAAGAGCTTCATTTTCTTTGTCTTTACTAATCTCTCACATACTTTCTAGTTCTAAACTTCACTGATTCTATCAGTTGGAAAATAAGACAGGTCTCATTTGGTATACCTTTATGTTTAGAGGCATGGTTACTTTAAATTTTAATAAAAGCAAGTGAAATGGAATTAATATAAGAGCTTGGTAAGGCAATTGAGTTAATAAAGGAAAGAGCTGTCTGTGTGGCACGAACATATAGTCTGTCTCAAATAAACGCCCATTTAAAAGGTAGATTTCCCAAACGATGGTATTATAACTGTGGGTTGTCAGTGTATCTGAAGAGTTTCCTGAAGTTTACCCCATCCGCCCTCATGCTGCTGATGATGACACAGAGGGCAGAAAGAGAAGGTGCCTAATAAGTCAATGGGAGATAGATAAAGAGTCAAAAAGGGACCCAAACCGCCTCGTTTCCAAAGAGGAACTTTTCTGCTACGGCTTCTCTTTAGCATTAGATACCAGTTACAGAAAAACTGACTTTTGGAAATCAGCAAATAAGGTTGCATTATTAGCCAGTATTGTGTCCTACTGCCACAGCCAGTGTACTGTCATACTATTCCCAGAAGGGCCTTCCCTGAGTGGGGTGCCGATGGAGCAGTGCAGCTCAGCATGAAGGAACAAAAGCCGTGGGGCTGTGCTCACCTTGCATCGAAGTCTGCCTCCACCCCTCCTGTGTCTGTGACCCGAGCAAACTTCTGGACCTCTGTCACTTCACTCAAAATGGAGGCAATAAAACCCCCACTGCATAAGCATGTGAAGAGCACACACACTAATCCAGGCTGAGTGCTTGGCCCAGTGCCTGGACCGGGGACAGGGCTCAGCAGCTGTTAGCAATTGGTAATGCACTGCCTGAGATATTATAATACCTTACACTGTACAGAGTGGAAATCAATACCCTGCTTTAGCCCTCCTTTCCCAGTCTATTAGCAGAGTAAAAAAAGAATTATTTGAATAACCAAAGAGTATTTTTCAAAGAGATTTTTATTAAGATTGTCAGAGATTCCATGGAATGTCCAGCACAATGCTGAACTACACGAGGAACAGAACATGAAAGAGAAGAACACACATCTGGGTGTTTTACCTCCCGAGCGACGTCCCGGACCTGCCTGTCCCACCTTACCCGTGTTTAACAAATCCTTCCTTGTATCACCTCCATCCAGTATGACACCAGTTAAAAAATGAAACCAGTAGATCAGCAATTACACCAGAGGAAAATACAATTAAATGCAAAAAGAGTGGGGGAAAGGGGCTTCGTAAGTTCCCACCTAACAGGTGCAATGTGGGGGTACACGGCACACTTCCCAGGTGACCTCATAAACACAAACCGTGTACCCCAACTGTGTGTGCCCGCATATTAATAAAAAAGGAAGAACCAGAGATCATCTTTCCTAAATAGGACCAACAATTAGAAAAGATAACAGAAGAAAACATTTCCACTTGTATTA